>CAUYON010003459.1:0-21742 GCA_963573935.1 Arctocebus calabarensis
TTTCCCTGCACTTTCTTCTAGTATTTTTATAGTTTCATGTCTTAAGTTTAAGTCTTTGATCCAGTGAGAGTCCATCTTAGTTAATGGTGAAAGGTGTGGGTCCAGTTTCAGTCTTCTGCAGGTCGCCAGCCAGTTCACCCAGCACCATTTGTTAAATAGGGAGTCTTTTCCCCACTGAATGTTTTTTTTTTTTTATAATTTTATTGAATCATAATTGTGTACATTGGTGCAATCATAGGCCACAATGTGCTTCGTATACAATCAGAAATATTTTGATCGCACTGTTACAGATAGCCTTCATGGCATTTTCTTGATCACTGTATAAAGACATTGATACTCTACCTTTAATAAGTTTCATCAGTACCCTGCTAAGATGCACCGTAGGTGTGTTCCCACTAATTCCGCTCCCTCCACCCATCCTCCCCCCTCCCCTCCCCTCCCTTTCCCTTTTCCCTGTATTCTTGTGCTATAATTGGATTTTAGCCTTCATATGAAAGCTATAAATTAGATTCATATTAGGGCTGAGTAAATTGGATACTTTTTCTTCCATTCTTGAGATACTTTGCTAAGAAGAATATGTTCCAGCTCCATCCATGTAAACACAAAAGAGGTAAAGTCTCCATCTTTCTTTAAGGCTGTATAGTATTCCACGGTATACATGTATCACAATTTATTAATCCATTCGTGGGTCAATGGGTATTTGGGCTTCTTCCACGACTTAGCAATTATGAATTGGGCTTCAATAAACATTCTGGTACAAATATCTTTATTATGATGTGATTTTTGGTCTTCAGGATATAAACCCAATAAAGGAATTATAGGATCGAATGGCAGATCTATTTTTAGATCTCTAAGTATTCTCCAAATATCTTTCCAAAAGGAATTTACTAGTTTGCATTCCCACCAACAGTGTAGAAGTGTTCCCCTTTCTCCACATCCACGTCAACATCTCTGGTTTTGGGATTTTGTTATGTGGGCTAATCTTACTGGGGTTAGAAAATATTTCTGAATGTATATGAAGCACATTGTGTCCTATGATTGTACCAATGTACACAATTATGATTCAATAAAATTATAAAAAAAAATTTAAGGGAGCACAGTCCACAAGACTGCCCTCATCTGATATCAACTGAAAGTTTTGTGGGGATTTCTAAAACCACCTTCAGGATCAGTGATATAATAGAAGGATTCATAGAACTCACTGAAAGCTATTATACTCATGATTATGATTTATTACAGGGAAGGAGTCCAGATTAAAATTATTAAAGGGGAGAGATACAGGGCAGAGTCAAAGAAAGTTGTGATTGCAGTTTCTTATTATCCTTTCCAGTTGAGTCATGGGCAGCATTATTTCATCAGCTTCAGGGAAGCTCAACTTAGCCTTGGTGTCTAGAGTTATTGTCAGAGCTTCATGAATGACTACCCACATGATTTACCCTTGGTTTCCAGACCCTTCAGAAGTATAGCTGAACCATGTGACTGGCCTGTAGTCTACAGCCCCTCTTAACACAGAGTGAATACCACATAGCCCAAAGCCTTTGTCATAAATCATATTGTTAGATTGTCCAGATGTCAAAGACCCTGAGTAACAACAAAGGCACTTTTTTTTTAATAATTTTATTGAATCATAATTATGTACATTGGTGCAATCATAGGGCACGATTCATATACATTCAGAAATATATTGATCGTACTGTTACAGATAGCCTTCATGGCATTTTCTTGATCACTATATAAAGACATTGATACTCTACCTTTAATAAGTTTCACCAGTACCCTGCTAGCATGACTTTTGAAGCAGCCACAAAACATTAAATTGTGGAGAAACTAACACATGGATATGTGAAATTAACATTTCAAGTTGGCCACAAAATGACCTTGTTTATTAAGAGCTGATTTTTTATCAAGGCATTGGAATAAAGCAAATTGTAGCGTTAAACATAGTATAGAAACTACTAACCAGAAATAATCTTAGATGTTTAATGTTTAAAGTATATAAATATGTATATATTTATATATTTTTTCAAGACACTTTAAAGTGTCAGCGAAATGGCTCTCAAGAATGGATGTTAGTTGAAGGCTGCCGAAGCTTTTAAGATTTCCCCGGATTTTTCAGATTGTTTCTCAGTGCGTGACAGAGCGTCCTCATCGCTGGCTGTGCAGCACAGGGCAGGTGAAGCCCTTGCAGACGTTCAAAGATACAACCGGAGGCACTGCTTTCTGAATCTTCCGCCTTCTTATTTCATTAACTATTAAAATTAATTCCTTCTAGAGATAATTTGCATCAATCAACATAACAGGGGAATTAGAAGAGCTTCTGAGACTTTTCTGTGACTGAAATAGCAATTCTTGTATCGACTACAATAAATGTTAAATGTTTTCCTTTTAGATTCACTAAAAGGAAAAGTGTTTGAAATCGAACCACTACTCTAATTCATTAATCTTATTTCTGAAAATATGTGAAGAAATATTAATTGTGTTGCCCAATCTAATTTGAGAAGTGGAGGAGGGAAGTCAGGCTTTGTTTTTCCTCTTTGAAATTACATGTTATTTGCAATGTTAGTTTGACTGTATTTTTCATGTGAAACTTTCCATATATTGAAAACAAATTCAAAATAAGGAACTTTTGTTTTCAGTTCCAGGGGTAGCAACTGTCTTTCCTCTCTGATGCACATTGAATGAAAAAGAGTTGTCCTGGGTCACACATTATATACACAAACACTAAGGAAAGCTGGTTAGAAAAAAAAAAAAAGTCCATACATACTTTTCATGGTGTCTGACACCACAGATCAGCAAAAATGTCCTCACAATGTCAACATGTGACCCATGGGCCTCAGGTTGCACATACCCGGCTTAGACTTTAAGAAGTGATGATCTTCTTTTCTTGAAGTTGTAGGCAAAGTTCTAAGTAGTTCTTAAAAAAAAACCTCTGTAGCATGAATTGTCAACATTTATAATCTAATGGCAAATTTTTTATTTTCCAAAGTAGTGATTTTAAAAGATCATTTAGGAGGAGAACTATGGTTTTCTTCATTCATGCAACAAACATTTCCTGCCAGAAACCAAGCCAGAGTGTCATGTAAAAGTGCCATCCTGGGATCAGTGATACCTAATGCCCGAGCTTCAGTAAAAGCCTCATAGTTGTAATGCACAAGCTTCCTCCCTGTGGCCTCTGAAGGTGTGATTGGTTCGCATTTCAGGAACTGGTCTATCCATCCCTGTCTTTTGGTTTCCTATCTCAATTCTACAATCTCCTCTCTAGCTATTACCCTCTCCAATCATTTCAAAATCCTTCTCCCAAGTTAATCTGTCCAGCTTTTCTAATCTTCTAGCTTCCCGTTACTCATCACTTCAATTCCCTCTCCTGGCTCCCTACTGCTTTCCTAACCCATTTCAATTATTTATCCTTATCTCAAAGGATATTCACCACTCTGACCCTGCTTAGGTCTTTTCCCTATCGCCTCATTGCTCCCTCTGCTCACACTTCCATGGGCAGGCACATTTCCAAGGTATGAAAATGCTTTGGATTTGTATGATGCTGTTGCCTTGAAAGCTTTACTCTCTTCCTCGTGTCTTTTCAGAGAAGAAAGTGATTGGGTTGTGGTTCAGAATTCACAAAGACAAAAAATCCTTGTTTTGTGCACAACTTACTCCACCATTACCCCTCTGTGGCCTCCCCTCAGATATAAGAATTTACTTATAACCATTGAGCGTGTTCTTTAGGCAGATGCCCCATTACCCAAAAGAATAGTGGTTATTCTTTTCTTTGGAGTTTTTGGCCAGGGCTGGGTTTGAACCTGCCACTTCTGGCATATGGGGTCAGCACCCTACTCCTTTGAGCCACAGGTGCTGCCCTTAATAAATTATAGAATCATAGAATTTAAGTACTGACAAGGATTTCCTATATATAAGAATCCAACCTCCCACTCAGTGTAGAAATCCAACCCAGAACATTCTTGATGCTTAAAATTGCCTTTTTGGGAGAGAGCACCAACTCATATGACAAGTTCTTTCCTTGTTGCCTAGGACTCATTTTTAGAAAAGTATTCTTTGTGCCGAATTCTGTTTCCCTGCCATTTCCTCCTCATGGTATAACTCATGTATCTGCAAAGACACAAAATAATTCTAATAATCTCTCTTTGCTTTGATAAGACAACTGAATGCAGCCATAATTCTCTTCCTCCATTGAACTTTTCTCTTTGGGGATAGATGCTTAAATTCCTTCATAATGCCCCTGTGGCAGTTGCTAAAAATGTTCACACTCATGTTGCCCCTCTGATACAATAATTTTATCAGCAGACTTCATAAGAAGGTTTGCTGTCACTGTCAGTGTGGCCCAAATATGGCCTAGCAGTTACCATGTTTAATAGTTTTTGTAACCTCATATCAATCATTAATCATCCTCTTTATCCTTTAGTGATTTCCAAAGCTCACACTCAAAGTAGGATTGGGTCATTACCAACACGATTAGAACTTTTTTTATTTTTATTTTATTATTTTTATATTGAATCATAACTGAGTACATTAGTTCAGTCATGGAGTACAGTGTGCGGGTTTCATATACAATCTGGGATAATTTCATCTGCCTATTCGACACAACATTTGTGAGATTTTCTCATTTACTGTGTGAAAACACGATTAGAACTTTTAATTCTTTTTCATTTGGTGACTGATATATCTATAGGCTCAAAGACAATTTAAAGCTATTGTGTAAAGCAAATGTATAACCATATTTAAGCTTCAGTTTTTAGTCTGGTATTTTGAAGAACTATTGAGATGTCACTGAACAGTATTTTTAGAATTTTCACATTGCTCACACACGAGCACTTTGGGAATTGTTCAGTGAAATATGTCTTCTGAGCATTTTATTCCTTGAAATCATCAAATCCTTCTTGAAAGTACTTTTCCTCCCCATCTTGTGATGTGTGGGTAGGATTGGGTCATTACCAACACGATTAGAACTTTTAATTCTTTTTTCTTCTTAGTGAAATAAATAGATTAGGGTTTTTTTTTTTTTACTCTTTTAGAATCATTGAAAGCTGTGCCCCAAATACAGCACAAGAATATGGGGAAAGGGGCACGGGAGGGGAGAGGAGAGGGGAGGCTGGATGGAGGGAAAGTAATTGGTGGGTCTACACCTATGGTACATCTTACAAGAGTACAGGTGAAACTTACTAAATGTAGAATATAAAGTCTGAACACAAGAACTAAGAAAATGCCATGAAAGCTGTGTTAACCAGTTTGATGAAAATATTTCAAATTGTATATAAAACCAGCACAGTGTACCCCATGATTGCATTAATGTACACAGCTATGATTTAATTAAAAAAAAAAAAAGAAATCCTCTGACACTCTAACTAGCTCTAGTATATATGTAGCTACACATATAATCACGCAGAATTTGCATTTACTTTAGAGGTACGTGTCCCACTGGAATCATATCTATATTCCCATTACACAGTACTGATTCGGGGTTCAGAATTGCTGATTTAGTTCTTAATCACACAGAATTTGCATTTACTTTAGTGGTACGTGTCCCACTGGAATCATGTCTATATTCCCATTACACGGTACTGATTCAGGGTTCAGAATTGCTGATTTAGTTCTATGTCATTTTACATATATATTTTCCTGCAAAGTTATATAAAAATAAATCATATTAATAAGTTATAGACATAAAAATAAATGATATTAACATGTGTTTAATTCAGTGATCTTTTAAGGCAAAATTATTTAATAAATTAATTTTAATTCAAATAATTGTTTCTAGAATATTTGATTTTTAAATGTGAACACATTTATATAATCTTATGCTACAACTTTTTTCTTCTGAAAATATTTTCATAATGAAAACTATCAAAAACATATTTTTCTCTGCAAACCCTTAACTTCCAAACTTCTTTAGTTTTATTTGCAGTTGTCTCCTGTACTTGTAATTTTAATTCTTTAAAGTGTCTCAGAATCTTCACATTTTACAGATATATTTAAAAAGGCATAGGTATATTCAAAATAACAGTTTTCCTTATTCCTTAAACAACTTTGAGAACCTCCAATTTTAAAAATGAATTAAAATATATACATATGAGTAATATACAAATAAAGATAGGAAATAGTATGTCATAAACATCTTCAGCATATCTAAATTCATAATTTTAAAAATAATAATCCTATTCATACAGGCTAAAGATAAAGGTTTGATTTATGTTATGTTTCTTTGTCATAGTTGGCCTCAGTTTACCAAAATTAATGTATAAATTATTAAACAAATATTATCTGTAACACCAGCTCTGTGGTAGCTGTCTTTTATCATGTATGAATTGTGTAATTTGCTGACTTTAATGAACACTTTCATTTCAACTTGAAGGCTATGATATTCCAGATGTGTTCATTGTGTTGGAAGGATTATGGAGCTGAACAAGTTTGACAGACTAGTGAAATATATTGTTTACAGATTGTATCACTTTTAGTAAGAAATGTATGAAGCCTATTGCCATGTCACTTCTGGTTTATGAGTTTGTGAATATTTAACCAAACGGTGTTTAAAATACACGACTGTCGGTTGAGACCATAAAATCTGGTGTTATATATGAAGATTTAAAAAACTAATTCAGGGTACTATGCATATATAACGAACACTTATAAGGGAAATCGTGTTCAAAATGTGGCATAAGGTACATAATATTTTTGTTTCAGTGAAAACAAAAGAGTGCAGTCTTAATAGTCACTGTTTGATTGTGTGACAGTAGGATTTGACTTATTTATATTTCTGGGCATCCACCAGATTCAATCCTTTAAAAATGCTGAGTATCACAATTTGGAGTTTACCCGGTACATTCATATCCATTTTATCACCTAGTCATAACAGCAAGGAGGTTACTGCTTCCTATCCCAGGGTGATTGTGGTGGTTGATAAGACGTAGGTCCAGATTTTGTGGCAACTGAGCTAATATACTATTTGAAGAGCTCACTTCAAAGAAAGGGATATGACATTTGGATATTGATTGAATATATAAATTGAATATTTATTTAGAACATAGAAATCACAAGAAATTACAAAATTCGTAAAGTCGACAAATTCTACAAAAATCACAAAAATCTATAAAATTTTCATAATTAAAAAATTAATTAGTTGATACACTTCTATGATTTTTATTTCATCTCTATATTTTGACTGTTGATGCTGATGGCCTCTTAATTTGACTGTCACTTCTATTTTACTATCTATGTTGGAAAAAACAGCAAGATAATGCAATCTTTTTCTCAGTTATGGTTGATTTACAGCGTGATGTTTCAGAATGATGGTTATCAGAGGCGGGAATGCATCACAGGAGGGGAGGAGCAGAATGAAATGGAAGTGGCTAATGGATAAAAAGTACAGTGGAATAGAAGGAATAGATCTAGTATTTGGTAGCACAATAAGATGACTATAGTAAATAATAATTTATTGTATATTTTAAAATAACTAAAAGAGTGGAGTTGAAATGTTTCTAATACAAAGAAGCAATAATTGAAGTAATGGATACCCCAATATCCTGATATGATCATTACACATTTATGCCTGTGTCAGAACATCACAAATTCCTCATAAATATATACAACTATTATGTGTCCATAATAATTAAAAATTAAAATAAAAGTCACATCAAATTTCTCTATTTGTTATTGGTGATCTCATATATATTCCTAGGACTTTGGGAAAACTTGAAAATACCTCTCTCAAATGTCTTTCACATTTGAACTGGAAGATTTGGAGGAATTTTCAAAGACCAGTCCTGGAGTTTTATGTTTTAAACATCGTGCCCTTTCCACGTCACATAGACTGTGGTGCCTGATGCCCTAGGTACGTTGACATTGCGGTGTCATCTTCGGGTCCGCACTTTTATGTTGTCAGCATGGCAATTATCAGGGACGTTCGTGAAAGCTCTCCGGATACCAGAGCAGTTAGCAACAACCTAACGAGACACAGAAGATACCGAGAGGCACAAGACAATAATCACACCAAAACTAAAACTATCTTTAATTCAACTTCCAATTAGCCTACTCCCCCCAAAAGCCCACAGTTACCCTTGTGCCACTTAACTCAAGAGTAAAGCATGATGCAGGCAAAATTGGTGTGTAGACATTTATCTTAAATGGCTGCAGTTAAGCTATGTTATTCTTGCAAAATTCCAAAAGCATTGAGCATGTCAACCCTTCCCTAGAGCCACTTGCAGAGCCTTAGAAAGCGCCCTATGCTACTGAGAGGCCCTGAAATTTCACCGTTCTTAGTTTCATCATGAATCCACTGCTGGTGGACAGGATAATTTTTAGATAGCAGGAAATTTGCTTGCCTAAGGAGACAAAAAAATCGGTCTTACTGTTTTATAAAAGTAGTTCTACTTCTAGAGTTCAGCACCATTTTTTGAGAGTTTTTCTTAGAAGTTCTCATGCATTCTCCTCTTGACAAGTTCATTTTGACAGCCAATATTTTTCAGTACTTTTTAAAATCACTCTTGTCTTTGATGGTCATGTTCTTTTGAGGGAGAGATGTGGGAGGGCTCCAGGAGGCTTTAAATGTTCATGTGTTACCCACTATTGTGGCCTGCCTAAGAAGCTATCCCTTTCCTCTGAAATCTTTCCCTTGCTTTATTTAAAGCCCTGAATGGCATTGTGTGATAATGTCATGAAACCCAATTTACTGAATAGAATATGCTTTTGTCATCTGGATTATCCTTTAGGTTTTTCAGTACAGTCCTAAGAGGCTGAGAATCCACCTTTGTTTTATTGATTAAAACACATGTACACACACATTTATGTAAGAAATGAAAACAATGCAAGCTCTGATATCAATAGGCAGAATATTCTACCTGAAAATGCTGAAATAAACAGTGATGAGAACCTGTGAACTAAGTTTCAGTGTAAACAAGTGAGTTATTTAAATTTTCTCTCAATATAGAAACTTCATGTGAGCAAGGCAGCATGACCATGGGACCATAATACAAAAACAGTCTGCAAAGCAAAATATAGAGGTACTAATTTTGTTCTATTTGCAGCCCACATACTGTAATACCAAGTTTATTCCTGTTGTTCTGGCTAAAGAGCCAAGAACCACTGATATAGCCATTCCTAAAAGACAACAATTGATTTAGAATGGGAGCCCCAGAGAAATCCTAGAAGTCTGACCTTCAGCTCAGTCTACCTGGAGATCAATACTATGTTACTTAGACCAGTGCAGTACCAAAAATCCCCTCATCTGGCTGCCAAAACATTATTTTGCCTCAAATGAGCTGGTGAGACAAGTCATTATAGAGAAAATTGTCCCAGTCTGAATTTGCTGATTCAGAGAACATGAAACATTCAGCCACAAAGTTGACAAGGCTCAGGCCTACCCCACATAATGTGGTCACCCAACTTTCTTGTTTTTCTGCAGATGTCCAACTCAAAGAACAGCCCTAAATGTTCAGTGAAGCCAAGACTTGGTTTAGCTTTCCTGACTCTTCCATGCATTAGTATAACTCTCTCAGAGTGTTACACTTCCCTTCTTGAGTTCATAACATTCTATACCATCTAAAGACATGAGGCATTATTGGTATTGGGGGAAGGGGCAGAACCTGGTCCTTGGCCTTGTGTGTTATTAGTGAATTACACTTTCTTAGAGTAGTGAGGCACATTAAATCATCGTATGTTAGGCAAACTTTGAGCCACCATGGAAAACTGCCAAAACTTTTCAAGGTAATTTTCTACATCTGAATATGAAGTATAAATGGTGCGTTAGTACTGTTCTTACTTGCTTTCTTGCGGTATCATTGGATCCTATGAATACATGTAAATGTAGATTGATGCTAAATTGTGCTGTACATACACAGAGAGTTAAGTTGAGCAATACCATATCCCATCAGTCCATTTTTCATCATGTCTTTTTTTCTTTACAAAATTATTTTTAAAACTTAACTGAAATAAAACCAATATACAATCAGCTGCAGGTCTTCACACAATGCAGTGAATTTTAATATAGGGACACATACCTATGAGAAAATTACCAAAATCAAGGTGGCAAACATACTTATCATCCCAAAATAGCTCCTCTTGCCCCTTTGCCATTCCTTCCTCTTATCTTTTCCCCGGAACTCTCTCCTTCCCCAAGCTGATCAATACTCATTTGAAAATGCAAGAGGAAGCCTGTGCAGCTGTTCCCCAAGTCCTCTCCCCGTGCCACTCTCTCTTCTGTCACTCTGCTCAGCAAATTGTACCTGCCTTGAGCTCCCCAGACTCCCAGATCTTCTTTCTAATAGGGAAACCATTGTCTTCTGGTGGGCTCCCCGCCCTATCCTGAAACCTGGAAACTCTCTTCCCTTTCTGTCCTTAAACCTGGAAACTCTTTGGGTGGTAAGGTGATCATAGGCCTCGTTTCCTTTTATTCCTCTTCCCTGACCACTGCGTTAAGGTCTGAAAACTGTTGTTTTGTACATTGTGTCTGGTTTCATAGTTCTTTCATGAGGGAACATAAACATAGTTCCTTTTTGCAGAACACAACAGTCTTCCTAGAAACAATATTTACTTAATTATCATTATCCATAAAATCAAGAACATTCCAGAGATTTTTTTATATTACTTAAGTGAAGTTTTTCATTATATTGATTTTGCTAAAATAGAGAAATTTTATTAAACGTTCTTCGTTACACAACTAATAACAGATGATTGTAGGAAAATTAGAAAATCCAGAATAACAAAAACTTGCAAGACTATTTGTAATTATAGAATGACTCTCAAAATTGTATAGTAATTTGTTTAGCATATTTTTCTTAGTGCATGTTTCGATAAATATGGAAAGTTATATCAATTTAATAAGAACATATACATACTATTATTTCAGTGAAAACATTTTTAAATTTTAAAAGTAGTAAATATTTCTTAGTAAAATTAAGTACAAATACACACACACAATGAAAAGTGAAAATTATTGTTCTTTTACACTCTGTCGCAGAAATAGTTTCTCTTAAGTGTTATGTATTTATTTCCAGAGTTCTTTCTGTACATACAAAAACACTAGAGTAGTTTTCTTTGCAAAAGGAATCATTCTGTACAAATTTCCTGTTCTCTTTCACTCTTTTTCTTCCCATCTAATTCATAAAGGTAAATTTCATCCTTTAAATGGCCTCCAGTGATTTCATTATGTGGCTGAACCATGATATATTTGACCGATTTATTATATATGGATATTTATCTATATTACTCCAAAACTTTTGCCATTGATCACTTGTTTGATTTTTTTCCTAAGTACTAACTTCTAGACAAGTGGCTAGGTTAAAAAAAATTTTAATATTGTAATACTGCAGTAGGTACATAGTAATTTCTGCTACTTTTTCCAGCAATATATTAGTGTCTACTTTCAAAAACACATTCTAACATTTAGCAGTATATATTTTAAAAAATATTTTCTAATACATTAATATAAATGAATATCTATTATGTTAAGTGTCCTTAGATTATTAGCTAGACTCTAGGTTGCATATCAGACATTTTAGTTGGAGGGGCATTCTCTGCCTATGGACTTTGCCTGATTTTATATTGTGTATGTTCATCTTTCTCTTCTTTTCTTTTCTGCAACAGCTCATTTCAAAGATCGATTTTTTTGGAATAATTGTATCACATTTCCGAAGACACCTGTTGTGATTTTTATTAAAATAAAATTGGATTTACGTGAAAAGGAGAGAATTGCTATCTTTATAATATTGAGTTTTTCTTTCAAAAATATGAGGCAGAGAAGAGAAAAGCAGTGTCCTGAAGGAATGCAAGGGAAGTCTAGAGTTTGGGGTAGTGGATACGTCCTCGCCAGTGGTCACATTTGCACTGATACATGCATATGCCAAGACTTGTCAGATTGTACACTTCAGATGTATGTGCTGCATTTATCCCAATTATAGCTCAATAAAACTATTTTTTATACTGCCACCAAATATGCAATAAACAGTTTTCAGCCAGAAGTAAAAATTGAGTTTGAACAGAATATTTTTTCTACTGGCTTTGTTAGGTTTCTCCTAACCGAGTTATAATGGCTATCTAAAATAAATTAGGGAACCAAAGGAAGTCACTTTAACCTTCAAGAGTGAGGAAAATGAACCCGTAAAATAAGTGCTTTCAAGTCAGACTCAGCCTAAAAAAAACACCCTAAAAAATAAATATGACTTCTGAGTAACATTACGTGGAATCATTATCTATCATTCTCTGAGAATAGCGGAAAATGGAGACTGCCCAAGAGAGAAAGAAAAAAATATAGAATTGCTTTGTCACTGAACCCTGGAGTTAAAGAATGATAATGGCTTTATGATAAATTTTTCGAGAACAAAATTGAGAAAGAGACATTCTCAAAAATCTGTTTTTTTCAAGTACAAAAGTTCATAATTTAATAATTCCCAAAAGTAGTATGAGTTGGAGTGGCGCACACACTGATTACATGGGATTTATGGAGTTGAAGGTGACCTAAGAATATAATGGAAGGACGTACTACTTGAAGAAGCAGCCAAATGCTGTCCACAGGCCTGTGAGTCAGCTGGGGCTGAAGCTCTGTTGAATGGGGCAGTGAGCTGTGTCTCCACAGTGGGGACTGAAAGTATTATGCTCCAGCTAAGCTAGTTTAGCAAATAGGCCCTTGTAAATATTTTCATGAAACGTCTTGAAACCTTCTTTGCTATGAGATAAATTTCAAATTAAAAACTTAAATCAAGATATTGTGATTAGAAGAGAAAGAGGGAAGAAGAGAAAGAAGAGGCATTAAGAGATTCTCTCTCTGTGTCTTGAATCTGAAAGCCAGGATTCAAGTTCAATTTAGACATTTACCAGCTGTGAAATAAAATGACAAAAAAAATTGTTTAGCTTTTTTATAACATCAGTTTCCCTAGATCTGTTAAATTGGTAATAAAAATGTATGGAACTTCTAAGGTTCTGGCAAAAATTAAATATCTTATGCATGTGTAAATCTTTTTCAAAATACAATGGACACTACAAATATTGAGCATTATTAAAATGATGTTGAAAAGTCATCAGTGAGAGCACTGATTAATTGATGGTTAATTTCCAATAGTGTTTTTTGTTTCTTAGGCACCCTTGTTTTAAATTGGCAGACTTTAAATCAGTATTCTCTATAACAAGACTGAAGCCAATTTTTTAAAGTTAAGACATCAACGTTCAAAAAGAGCATTTGTTCCATCAAATTCAGTGACTTTGGAACAACCGAGGAAACTCCCTATATAATCCCAACTCCATATGCGCCCCCCAACACACACTGTATATTTAAATTTCGGGGGATGAAAGGAGAAGATAATGGAAGCTAGCAGATGGGCGTATGATTGTGAAACAAATATGAAACTCTGTAAAACTAAATTTTATTGTGTTGGTTTTGTATGGTCTGTGTCCTGGGATTTTATAGAGTTTTATAGATTTTATAGAGTTCCACCCCTGCACATTGACCATTTCTACTAGAATGCCTTGAAGGCAGCGCAGACTCAGCATGTTCAATTTGGAATTCATTATCTACTCCCCAGTTGCTGAAGCTCGAAACCTTCAGGTCACCCATGACTTTTCTCTCTCCTTGAATCTCTCCTGTGACCCATGTGGATCAGTCGGCACATCCTGTTGATTCCCCTTTCTGAATATCTTTTCTCTGCTCCTTCATCTGTGCTTTTCTTACCACTGCCTGAGTTTAGGTTATGGGCTTCTTAAGCTTTAGTTTCCTCTCTTCTCCAACCAAGTCATCACCACCACCAGGAACTATCATTCTAAAAATTCAATTATCTTTCCAAAACACAAGACTTTCTCTGCCTTATAGGAATGCAACTTTAGGGTATATTCAGCTCAAACAACGAGGATGTATGTTTAAAAGCTGTTCATCTAGCCAGGCATTGTGGTGGGCATCTATAATCCCAGCTACTCGGGAGGCTGAAGCAAGAGAATCACTTAAGCCCAAGAGTTTGAGCTTGCTATGAACCGTGATGCCACAGCACTTTACCAAGGGCAAAAAAGTGAGACTCTACCTCCAAAAAAAAAAAAAAAGCTATTCATCTATTCATCATAGTATTGTTCATAACAGGAAAAAAAAGAACTCTAAGTATTTCAATTGATATTTCAATATCAATTGACAATACAGCAGTAATTGGGATTATAGATGTGCATTTAATGATTTTAAAAATCACTTGTAATATCAACGCTAATGACAAAAATTAAATTACTGAATAACATGCACAAAGTCGCAGAAGAATATATTACACTATAAAAAGGTTTCTAGGTGATAAAATTTAGCAAGAATTTTTCTAGTCCAAAACACAAATGCAAAATGAAACTAAAATAGAACAAAATTCTTGCTATGTAGCTCTTTGCAAAAAGTCATGCTTATGGCAAGAATTTCAGTGACCAGCCAAACTATAGCTCAGCACCTGTGAAATGCCAAACAAAAAAATTTTCTAAAGTCCTAAAAGGTATAAAAACTGGGGGCTTCAGGACACCCCATATCTCCCTTAATTATTGAAAAGCTTTTGTAGAATCTGATATCCACTATCACTTACTCCCTGTATTGACAACTGTGCTTTCCCTTTATTTGTGTTTCCTTTTATTTAAAGCTATGTTAGTACATATCTTTGAAGGCCACAGAAAAGTGATCGGAGGTGGTGGAGGCGGGTTGCAGTCAAAGCACTGTTGCCAACCTACTAAGCTCTGTATCTGTTCATCAGTTATGGCCCTTGATAAGAGTTAATTATTTCTAGACACTTAGGTTGGCTCCTTCACTGTCACCAGTTCTGATGAGTTTTTCTCATTTTTTTAATGGTAGTAGGATCTGATGTTATATACAGACTTTCTCAGTCAGTAAGTCAGTTTTTCTTTTTCCCCTCTTTTGAAAGGGACCAAGGCTCAATATTTGTGTGTTTTTCCATGCACGCCCCCCACTGCCAATAACTTTGCAATTTGCACTTTTTTTTCAGATTAATGTAAGGGTACATATGATTGATTGATTGTGTTACATTTTTGTGTGTGTTAGGTAGTGCCCAAGTTGCAGTTGAGTCCTTCACTCAGAAGATGTGCCATATACCCCAACAGGTGCCTGTTAGGGAGGAGCTTACAGAGCATCCTCCCCAATCCTTCAATTCGATTGTGTTTTTCTCTTGTGTGTGCCTGTAGTTGTTCATCGACTAGTTTCAAATTAGTATTAAGTACATAGGGTGGTTGCTTTTTCATTCTTCAGATACTGTACTGAGGAGAACTTTCTTTAACTCCATCCAGGTAAACACAAAAGATGTAAAGACAGTGACAGGGCTATTTAGTTATCGTTTTTTATAGAAATGTTTTTATTAAATTTCATTAAATGTGGCATGTTAGGAGTGTCTTTGTTTTCTACTTTGATAGTCCATTGCCTCAGTAAATATCTTAATCCTTACCAGAAAAAAAAAAAGATTACATCTAATCCCTTTCAGATCACTTTACTCTTTTTATGTTTCCAGTTCATCTTCACTACACACTCCAATCTCTTTCATTATGCATATAATTGTTATAAGTCACGACATTGTCATAAATACATGTATCTATGTCTCATCCATCATCTATAACATAGACAGATGTCTGTATTACTCAAACTTTGTTAGTTTTTTTCAGAATTAAAAAAATAACAATCTTAAAATCCTTGTCTCTACACATGGAAGCAATGAAATTATGTTAGTATTAACATTCAAAAGCAAAAAAAAGGTACCCTGGTTATTTTGTTGTTGTTTTTTGGAGGAGGGTGTGGGCAAGGAAGTGTTAATGCACATAGAGCCTCCAGTGAGATCCGCCAGGGTTCAAATTTACCTTTTTGGCACTTTCTAGCTGGAAACTTGAGGCAACTCACATAAGTTGTTTAAGCACTAGTTTTCTGTTCTGCAAAATGGCAATAGTAATAATACATAATTGACAGTGTCATTACAAGGTAAAACAAGATAATGTAAGGAAAGTGATGGCCATGTGCCTTTTACAAAATGAATACTCAAAAACTACTTTAAAATCATGCTTTATTATTCTAGAAGCCATTACTTACAGTTACAAATATTGGGTCTTTTGCTCACACCTCACATTACAATTCACAAAGTGCCTTCACAAATATGATGTCATTTATGAGATCAGCAAATATCCTTATGATATTTATAGTAAATAATCATCATCAAAAACATGGGACATAGAAATTCTTAGCTGTCTTTTCTAGGGAGGAAACTGAGTCTCACCAAAGTGACTCAGCCAAAGGAAACTCATTAGGAGCAGGACGAGGACCAATCGAGTGTCTCTTACAAAGGTCACACTGGAAGCTGACAGAGATGCCCATGCCTCCTGGAACACATGTAGCCCTGTCTTAGTACAGGCAAGTAGTTGGTCTTCTGTATGTTCATTTCTGGCACTGCGTTCTGTTGTTATTGTAAAAGTTGTGACCTTGCCACTCGTTGAACAGATGGCATTGCTTGATTAAAGTCTGGCCATATTTAGAACTTTTCTGTGAAACTTTTCTCATTTGGGGAACGTTTCTTCCAAGTAGTTTCTTTCTACCACTTGAACAGACAAAATCATGAGCCATCTTCTCATAAGGAGATTCTGCCACATTTAATTTCAGGAGGTGCTGAACTTATATTTTCAGAAGTCAACTTCCTACTCTTTTAAGAAAAGAGAAAACTGAAGATTCCTTGACAAAGGTGAAGGTCTAAACATTCACACTCATTCTTTAATAAGGGAATTATCTGTCTTCATAGAGGTAGGACTTGGAGCAAGTAGATGTCTGCTGGGGTTAGGGTTAGGGTCAGGATGTGAGTATCACCATGTACATGTAAAAACAAGGGAAGGCAATGGGAAAGAAGCCCAAGAGAAAAGTACGGTAGATGTTACATAACACTATTTAAATGCATCTAAAATATAAAATAGCCTATGAATAACATCATATAAAGATGTATATATGCATTTGTATGTATACACGCATACAGATGACATAACCGCACGTATCTATATATATCCATACCTGATATATGTACATATGTGTGTGTCACCATACTTCAAAGGCTAATATTCACAGATGAATATGATGGTCAATGTCCAATTCATTTAAACAAAAAGCTAACTAAGACATTTCTGCTAGACTTTAAAATTTCATTTTTACTGAAATCTAGAGCAGTGTTTTTTGACCTTTTCTATCTCCTGGCACATTTGAACCTATCGTTAAACTTCTATGGCACACTTAAGTTATGTTGATGAAAAAAGAATTAAAAAAGAATATACTTACTGTTTTGTGAACTTCTTTTGAAAATAATTCAATCTTTTAAAATTGTTCGCAGCACACCCACGATCTTCTCATAGCACACCAGTGTGCCATGGCACATCAGGTGAAAAAGCACTGCTTTATAGTATAGCCATAAAGATGGAGCAAATTTATTTATACATAAGATTAATTATTTTATTATCATTGAATTTGGGTGGCTTCAGGACATGGCAAGTCAAAGCAGGCTAAGAAAATAGAAGACTTTAGGTTCAGGAATTAGGCCAACTTGGATTTCTGTCTTGATTTCACCACATAAAAGTAAATTCTCCTCAGGCAAATTGTTTAATACTTCTAAACTCAGAATTCACATTTGGTGAATAGAGACACCAATGCCTAACTCATACAGTGGCTGCACAGATGAACTGATATCACGATTTACATGGCTTCTCCATTCAAGTCTTTCCCTGCGTTGATTGGCTAGGGCCACCATAGAAACATACCAGAAAGTGATGGCTTAAGCAATAGAAATGTATTACATCATATTTCTAGAGGCTGGTGATCTGAGATTACAGTGTAGGCAGGGCTGGCTCCTTCTTAGGGCTGTGAGGAAAGATCTGTTCCTGGCCCCCTTTTTGCCCCACAGATGCACCTCCCTGTGTATCACTTCTTCCCTCTGCACATATCTCTGTGTCCAAATTTCCCTCTTATTACAGATGCCAGTGACATTGGAATAGGGGCCACCTGACACCAATATGACTTCATCATAACTAATTACATCAGCAAAACCCTATTTCCAAATCAGGTCACACTCAGGTACTGAGAGGGTAGGACTTCGACATTCAAATTTTGGTGGGTGGGGGGACACGATTCAAACCATAATACTACCCAAAGGTCATTTCCTCAGACTTTGCTCAACTAACCTTTCTAAGAACAGTCCTTCCCCTTCTCAACATGCTCAGTCTCGTGTTATGTATACTGTGAATAATTACATAAATCAAAAGCCTATCTGTTCTCTTATTCTTTTTCTATCCCACACACTAGTCTAACAACTTCATGAGGCAGGGCCTCACCTGTCCTGAATATTGTTCTATTCTGGGCATGCAGAATTTTGCCTGGTACAAAATAGATCCTCAATCAATATTTGTGGAAACAAAGGATAAACATCTTGCTCAAGGTCAGGGCTCAGTAAATGATAGATGTATAACTCTCTTTAAAAAGAATTTCATTTTCTATCTAAATTAGTAGTCATTCGTCACATGTGAAAGAAACGAAATTATTTTGGTTTAATAAATTTAAATTTAAATATTCATTAATGCTATTATATTGGACAGCACAGATATAGAACTTTTCAGCAATTGCAGAAAGTTCTTTTGAACGTGGCTGGACCTGGACATGTAGATGAGGACATCTCAGATGATTCAGGGCTGACCCAGCCCTGCTCGATGTAATCACAGCACTTCCTGCTGCTATTCTCCAACACTGCAGAACAAGTAACCCTTTTTTTTTTTTTGCAGTTTTTGGTGAGGGTAGGGTTTGAACCCACTACCTCCAGGATATGGAGTCAGTGCCCTACTCCTTTAAGCCACTGGTGCTGCCCACGAATAATCCTTGATTGGTTATTTTTTATGGTGCTTATGATACAGGTTGCAAGCATTTTTTTCTTCCGTTATTAAAGTAAAAATATAACTTCAAGTTTTAAAAAGTTCAAAGGGATTGTCGTCAGAATCTCATTAATATGTTTGTTGTGGATTAGGCAGGAGCAATTTTTTATTTTAATTCTTGTTCTATTTGCTATTCCAATAAGTAAGCAGTAGGCATAGATGACTCATCTATAGACTATTTTATACACCTTTAGGGATAGCTGTTTGAGACATAGGTATTTAAGAACAAGGAATTCAGTTATTTCTAACTTGAGGACAAAACATGGATCCAGGTGCAGGAGAGGCTAGCAAGGAGCCAGCAGGTGTTCATGTGTGAGCTCATTTCTTCCCTCAACCCAGACAGTATATGGATTTTCACCATCCTTATTCACCTCCTACCTTAAGGACAAGCAGATGTACGGTGATCTCATGCTCAGAAAATAACCAAAGGCTACCAAACATTTCTCATGGTTGCTAGTGAAAACCATTGCCGTGAGTAACTATCTGTATTTTATGAAAACTCTTTTGGCCTGCTATAAAAATCTGATGCTTCTGGGCTATAGCACGCATTCAGATCTATTACGAATCCTGAAGCATAGTTGTTTTTTTTAATTTTTTTCATTTTTTTTTATTAAATCATAGCTGTGTACATTAATGCAATCGTGGGGTACAATGTGCTGGTTTTATATACAATTTGAAATATTTTCACTGAACTGGTTAACATAGCCTTCATGGCATTTTCTTAGTTATTGTATGAAGACATTTGTATTCTGCATTTAGTAAGTTTCATCTGTACCCTTCTAAGATGCACTGTAGGTGTGATCCCACCAATTACCCTCCCTCCACCACATCCTCCCTTTCTCCTCCCTTACCCCTTTTCCCATATTCTTGTGCTATAATTGGGTTATAGCCTTCATATGAAAGCTATAAATTAGTTTCATAGAAGGGTTGAGCACATTGGATATTTTTTCTTCCATTCCTGAGATATTTTGTTAAGAAGAATATGTTCCAGCTCCATCCATGAGAGAGGAAAGTCTCCATCTTTCTTTAAAATTTTTTTATTCAGGGTGGTGCCTGTGGCTCAAAGGAGTAAGGCACCAGCCCCATAAGCCAGAGGTAGTGGGATCAAACCCAGCCCCAGCCAAAAAAAAAAAAAACTGCAAAAAAAAAATTTTATTCATTTATTTATTGTTTAGAATTCATTGAGAGTACAAAGAATTAGGTTTCATTGACTGTCTTTGTTAGATTAAAGTCCTCCTTAAACTTGTGTCCTGCCCCCAAGAGGGATTTCATACACCATGACCCCCATCTCCCTCTCTCCTTCCCTTTCCCAGCTACCTCATTCCTCTACTCTACCCCCCTGTATTAGTTCTTCTACTGCCTTCATATTAGAATTAAGTACATAGGATTCATGCTTCTCCATTCTCATGATGCTTTACAAAGAAAAATGTGTCCACCTCAATCCAGATTAATACAAAAGATGTAAGGTCTTCATCTCTTTTAATGGCTGAATAGTATTCCATGGTATACATATACCACAGCTTATTAATCCATTCATGGGTGGGCACTTAGGTTGTTTCCATATTTTGGTGATTGTAAATTGAGCTGCAATAAACAGTCTCGTGCAAATGTCCTTATGATAAAAGGATTTTTTTTCTTCTGGGTAGATGCCTAGCAATGGGATTGCAGGATCACTGACCCATAGTTTTAAATGATGGATTTTCTTATATAATTTGCTAAATAAAAGCCTTTTGGGCAGGGGCCATAATTAATACACAATGCAATTAGAAAGTAATAGAAAAGCATACAGTTTACATAAAATTCAGTGTCTAGATAAGAATAGAATATGAAATATAGGTGGCAATGAGCCCAGAGTATATTTCTATTTTGGAAAAAGAATTATAAAATAAAACCTTAGAATTCGGTGCATTTTTGAAATCTCTATTACTACATTTCAATCTTCAAGCAGCAATTTAAAGTCAGTGTCACCTGCTTAGTGACTTTTCTGAAAAGAAAAGGTGTTCTCAGGGAATTGTCTACTGGAATAATATGCACATCTTCAAACTCATCACTATCCGGTTAAATTTAAGAAACAGTAATCGACTACTTCACATGACTAAAGACACATTTATCCTGGATAACTATTAATACTCCTGGGAGGCCCAGACGCTAGCTGGTAGTAGTTCAGTTCTCATTGCCTAAATGTGGTAGAAGACCACACTTCTCCCTTGGGACTGAATAGAGGAGGTATGAAAAATTAAATATATGTGGCAGGGGAGGCCGCGGCGGGGAAAATGGCGGATGGGAAGGCGGGAGAGGAGAAGCCTGAAAAAGTCGCAGCGAACTGGAGCCGCCGGAGGACCTGAAGAAGAAGCAGAAAAACCTGTGAAAATTAAGACTGTTTCTTCCAGTAATGGAGGGGAAAGTACCAGTCGCAGCGCTGAGAAGAGAGCAGCTGAAGAAGAAGCTGCAGACCTCCCAACAAAGCCTACAAAGATCTCCAAGTTTGGATTTGCCATAGGTAGTCAGATGACAAAGAAAGCATGAGCTATATCCATCAAACTTGGATCAAGTAAGCCTAAAGAAACTGTTCCAACTCTTGCTCCAAAAACACTTTCAGTAGCAGCGGCTTTTAATGAAGATGAAGATAGTGAACCAGAAGAAATGCCTCCAGAAGCAAAGATGAGAATGAAGAATATTGGAAGGGATACACCAACATCAGCTGGACCAAACTCATTCAATAAAGGAAAGCATGGGTTTTCTCATAACCAGAAGCTATGGGAACGAAATATAAAATCTCATCTTGGAAATGTCCATGACCAAGACAATTAAATGATGTGTTTTGAAATTGGGGTGTGGGGTGGGT
>CAUYON010003461.1:0-20675 GCA_963573935.1 Arctocebus calabarensis
GGGCGCCTGTAGTCCCAGCTACTTGGGAGGCGGAGGCAGGAGACTCGCTTGAGCCCAGGAGTTGGAGGTTGCTGTGAGTGTGATGCCACAGCACTCTACCCAGGGTGACAGCTTGAGGCTCTGTCTCAAAAAAAAAAAAAAGAAACAGAGTGCCAAGTCTTAGGAAGGGGAGGTGACTGTTCTATCACACAGCAGGCCAGGATTGGAACGCAGGCCTCTGGCTCTCTGCCCAGATTCACCTGATCACAGCTGGAGGACAGGGGAGCTTTGTGCGGTGCCGGGAAGGAACAGTAACCATAGTCTCCTGCACCCTCCTTTTGTCCACACAGCCACAGTCCAACCAGGTCTTGGGCACCAGGGACACACAGTCAGCATTCAGCCACTGGGCGCCTTGGGAGCCTTCTGGGTGCCGGGTGCTACTCCAGGAACACAGATACCCCTGCTGGGGACTCACAGTCCAGCTATGCACCCTCCTGTCCTGCCCTCACTGCAGCCTCCATGGCTTCTGGTGGCATACAGAGGGTCCCATCATGGGCCCAAAGCCAGGAGGCTGCTCAGGCTTGTGTTTAGGGGAAGGCATAATCTAATCTGACTTCCGAAGTTATTTCCAAATACGGATCTATACACTCGTTGCGTGGTAGTTGTGTCAGAAGTGTTAGATTTTATATTTAAATATAAAATATTTAAAATGCAGCATGACTTTGCTTATTTGGATATTTCTTTGTGCTTTCCTATAACCAAAAGCCTGGAATATGGAAGTTTTCAGGCTTGTCTGGAGCCTGGAGATACCTCCTAACCTGGCTCCCACCTCCCTGCCAGGCCCCTATTGCTCCCATGTGCTGTGTGCCGGCGTGGGGAGAGACGGAATCCTGCCCTGAGAGCAAGAGGGCAAGGGTTCAAGACCTGACCCAGCCAATTATGCATGAGACTTTGAGTTAGTCCTCTCCCCTTTGAGGTCTCGGTTTCTGCATCTGTAAAATGGGAACAAGGTCTCTTCCTACACTACCTGCATAATCTTCCCTATTGCTCTTCAGCTCCCCAAGGACAAGGTCTGTGACTCCCCCCAACTCATGCATCTTAGGCGCACACAGTAGGCCTTCAGGAAATATGGAAGGCACAAGGTTTCCAAGTCACAGACCCTGTTGGCCACCAGCACCCAGCAGTAGACCCACCTTCACGGCTCCTGGGCCAGGCCCCCTAAACCCCTGGTGTGAGCTGGGCAGCTCCATCCTCAACTCTGGTCCAGGGTCAAGACCTGCGGAGCAGACGCAGGGAGTCTTCTCCAAATAGGCTTCATCCCTCTCATAGTGCCCCTCCTAGCCCAGCAGCCTTGGCCACCCCTACAGCGGGTTAGCTTGCCCTGGACCCAAGGAGGCACAATCTGCATTCGAACGGGATCCCCAGGTGGTCTGTTGGCACTGAGTGTTTTGTAGCATAAAATCCTGTAATCCCCTTACCCTGCCCAGTC
The DNA here is from genome assembly GCA_963573935.1 of Arctocebus calabarensis. Taxonomy (NCBI): domain Eukaryota; kingdom Metazoa; phylum Chordata; class Mammalia; order Primates; family Lorisidae; genus Arctocebus; species Arctocebus calabarensis. The sequence goes on from CAUYON010003461.1 coordinate 1,469, forward strand.
ATTTTGTCCTGTCAGCCAATTCATCCCTCAGCGAAGTATTTGCCAAGTGGATGCTGTACCTTTCACATCTGGGCTGCCCACTGGGGAGAACCCATCACGCCAAAGGCAGAACTGTCCAAGCAGCCACTAGACTGCCACATACACAGGGTGGGCTCCCATCTGGTCTCCCGCATGGCAGGCTGCTGGAAACAGGCCCAGAACCCAAGCCTAAGGCACTTGTGCTGGGTAAGCATCCTGCCCTGGGCTGTGACTAAGTGGCCTCCAGCTTCGCTGAGCACACCCAGGTTTTTTTGTTGTTTGTTTTTTGAGATAGAGTCTCACTGTGTCACCCTTGGTAGAGTGCCATGGTGTCATAGCTCATAGCAGCCTCTCTTGGGGTCAAGTGATCCTTCTGCCTCAGCCTCCTGAGTAGCTGGGATTACAGGCACCCACCACAACACTCGGCTAATTTTTAGAGACAGGGTGTCACTCTTGCTCAGGTTGGTCTTGAACTCCTAAGCTCAGGAGATCCACCTGCCTCGGCCTCCCATAGAGCTAGGATTACAGGCGTGAGCCACCACATCCAGCCAGCACACCCACTTTATTTTATTTTATTTATTTTTTTGAGACAGAGTCTCACTATGTCACCCTCAGCAGAGTGCCCTGGAGTCACAGCTCACAGCAACCTCAAACTCTTGGGCTTTAGTGATTCTATTGCCTCAGCCTCCCAAATAGCTGGAACTATAGGCGCCCGCCACAACGCCCGGCTATTTTTTGGTTGTAGTTGTCATTGTTTGGCAGGCCCGGTCTGGGTTCAAACCCACCAGCTCCAGTGAATGTGGCTGGCACCCCAGCCACTGAGCTACAGGCGCTGAACCTGTACACCCATTTTAAAGGCGAGAAAGCCAACCCCGCCCCTCCCCTTCCCCTGGGTTGACCTCCTCCCTCTGACATGCACACATGCACACATACAAGCACATGCCAAGCACATACTTCCCCACCCTAGGTCCTGGCTGTGCCCTGACACCAGTCAGAGGGTGACTCACAGCCACATCCCTCCTCTCTTGACCTTTGAGGGAGAGCCACAAGTGGGGGAGGAGGAGGTGTCTCACAGACAAACCTGAGAAAATGATGTTGGGCCCAGCATCAGGGCTGGGGGTACAGGGTGGCCAGCCCTCTCCAGCCCCTTGTGGAGGAAGTAACTAGGGTGCAGTGGGGAAAGGTGACCCTTGTCTATAGACACAACCCTCCATGTCACACCCCTGGGACACTTACCATCCACAGCCCCCCCAGGGAATTCTCAGGGCGGGGGCTGTGTAGACTGCAATGATCTGGTTCTTTACATACAACTGCCAGGATGGACACACAGACAGGGCAGGGAGAGCCACTAGTTTCACAGACAGAAGACAGAAGGGCAGGGCAGGACTAAAAACCCAGGAAGTGGCTGGAGGTCTGGGGAGCTGGCTTCCAGAAGGTCTAGGTCAGCCCACAGCTGGCTGTGTGACTGTTATTTGCACCCCACCCAACCCTACTCAAGACCACGTATGGCTGGACAGGTGAGGGTGGCAGGTGGGCTACCAGGGCTCAGGGCAGGGGTCAGGCCTACTGGACGTGGGCCGGTTATCCCATTGCCTCATCACAAGACCTGGGCAAGGCGGAACCCAAACCGTCATTTTCTGCCATTGCTGACTGTTCTGGGGTTCTGTTATACCAGGACTCAGAAAAGAAAAGGGAGTGTCCTGTGGCTGTCCATGTTATGCTAGCTGATGGGAAAAGACCTTGGAAAAATGGACTGCCCCTTGCCAAGGAAAGATGCCCCAGTGACCTCGCTCCCCCTGAATTGCTCCTCCCCTTAGGAGTCACCCTGGACCCCACTTTGCTCACTTACCCTGGGGGTGGAGGGCAGGTGTCTGGGCTTGACCTGAGACTCTTGGCAAAGGTGGGTAGTGGGGTCAGCCTTGGGTCTGGAAACTTCTGCCTAGTGTTGCCCAGCTGCTTCCCAGGCTGCAGACAGGTGGCTGTGGAGCAGGGCTGGGGGAGGCCTCGGGCCCCCACTTCCGCCTTGCATAGCAGAAACATTCCTACATCTGTCACGGAAAGACGGCCTGCTCCTGCCTTCACCCGGGAAACCAAACACATTCCCGCTGTGCCCAACCATCTGGGGTGGGTGCCTGAGCAGAGGGGCAGGCGTGGGGGAGAAGCCCCCCAGGAGCTCAGCTTCTGCGGTGGTAGGGAAGGTCTGAGTCACGGCTCTCAGCGCCTGTCTCCTCCATCACATGCTCGCTCTCTCTCTCTCTCTCTCTCTCTCTCTCTCTCTCTCACACACACACACACACAGAGCTGCCAGCAAAACACAGAGACACTCACAGGCACAAAGGTGCTGGCCACACCCCCAGACAGCTGTGCACACAGGCACACACACAAATTCATGGAGAAGGGATGCAAACGCACACACACAGCTTCCCCCCAGGCCCTGGCTTTCTAGCATCTACACACAGCAGGTCACCAGTAAGCCCTTTGACCTGCATCACCTCTGACCCTTCAGAGATACCCCCATTTCTCCCATCACTTGCATTGCCCTCTTCCCTGGCTAGGACATGAGCTCTCCACGAGCAAGGCTTATCCACCACCAGCAGCCTGGTCAAACTCAAGATCAAGTCCACCTGTGCCAAGTATGCAGGCGAAGAGGAGACCCTCTGTCTCTGTCTTGGGAGCCTGGGGCAAACCGGCAATGACAACACAAGATAGGGATGAATGCTATGATGAGGCCACACCGACAGCTGTGGGGTCCCAAGGAGGGGATGCCCAGCAGACTACCAGTGGCTGCCCTGCTAAGCCCTTGCCAGGCACACGCTTTCCCCCAACCTGCCCTCCAGGCATTTAGAACCTCTGCCTCCTGGTCCTGAGCACGCCCCTTCTCCTCTCATGCAGGTGCCTTTGCACAAGCTGTTCCCTCCCTGCCTCCTCCTTGAGCATCCCCGTCACTCACCAAAGCCCAGGTCTAGGTGTCTTTTCTCTCCCCATTCCTCTTGCACCCTCCTCCTTTGGAAAAGACCACCCTCCGATGCTCCCACCGCCTCCCCACCTCCCACCATGACAATCCGTCACTGAGCTTAAGACTGTTACCAGCAGTCTAACCCAGCTGCTCAGAAGCGTCTTGGGAGCAGAGATCCTGTTCTGTTGATCTCTGTGTCCTCAGTCTAGGACAGGGCCAGCCAGGGGCCAGCACATGGTGGAGTTAACCTAACGTCAGATGCTAGGTCCTCGGGGTGGGCAGGGTGACAGTATCTTCTCTTTACCTTGTAGCCCCTGCGGTGCCAGAAGCCTCCCACTGCTGTGCTTGTCCTGTGCCAGGCTTTGTATAATGCAGCAGCCATGCCAGATGGGGGTGCTGACCTCAGTCCTTGCTACACGTGGACAGTGGGCTTGGCCAAGGGGCTTACTCTGGCCTATGGGATGCCAGCAGACAGGGTAGGGGCAGGTGACTGAAACGTGCTTGACAGGTGTTCTCTCCCATGCCTGCCTTTCGCCTAGATGAGACCAGGTAGCCACTGGTGGAAAGGGGATGAGTGACAGGTGGAGCAAAGTCAAACCCACCCCACAGCCTGGGACTCAGTAAGGGAGAATACACACTCATTGCTCTCTGCCATCGAATGTGGGGGCATTTTGTTATGTAGCCTCAGCATGGTGGTTGCTGGCGGAAACATCTGACCTTTGCTGAGCTCTTACATGCATGTTTTCACTTGATTCAACAACCTCCTTTTTTTTTTTTTTTTTAGAGACAGAATCTCACTTTATCACCCTCGGTAGAGTGCCATGGAGTCACAGCTCACAGCAACCTCCAACTCCTGGGCTTAAGCGATTCTCTTGCCTCAGCCTCCCAAGTAGCTGAGACTACAGGCGCCTGCCACAATGCCTGGCTCTTTTTTGATGCAGTTTGGCTGGGGCAGGGTTTGAACTCGCCATCCTCAATATATGGGGCCGGTACCCTACTCACTGAGCCACAGGCACAACCGTCACCAACCTCCTTTGACTCACCATTACTACTGCCCCCATTTTTCAAATGAGGAAACCAATGCACCAAGAGGCCACATGTGTCTAAGGAAAAGCAGAGACAGCTGGGTGTCAAGGCTTGAGCCCTTAGCCAACCATCATGCTGCCCTCAAGTCAAATCTCCTTCCCCAGAAACAGGGATGAGCCAGCATTGAGCCCGAGGCATGCTTTCTTGCTCTTTTGCTTTGCTACAGTCTACTTGTTCATCACCCAGGCCAACCCTGGTCTCCAGGAGAGAGGGCCACAACAACTGTCCTTCCCAGCTAAATCCTTCACGGTCCTCAGAGTAATTTCACAGCTTGTGACTCATTTAATCCTCACAATAGTCTGGAAAGACATATGTCTCTACCTCCATCTTATAGATGATGGGAAGCTCAGAGAGCTGCCCAAAGATGGAAAGTAATACGAGGTCACATAAAAGTTGGCATTTATTGGGCTATATGCAAATGAATTCTATAGGAATGTATTCAAATACAGGTAAAAGAAAAATCCAATCTATGTTGGCTTAGGGAAGAAAATAGGTGTTTATTTTTCTTCCATAACAAGAAATCAGCAAGTAGTAATAATTAGGTAGAAAATGTTAAGAGCTGGAGTCCTTCCCTTGATCTCTTTGGCATGATTATTACCTCATTTCTACAAAATAGCTGCTGACCCTCCAGGCATCACATCTGCATTCAAAACAGAAAGACGGGAGAAGAGAAAAGGGCTATCTGCCTAGAAGTCTCTTTTTACTAAGGACCAGCCCCCACCGTTACCTTCTCTCTACTTCCTCTCATATCTCATTAGCCAGAATGAGGTTAACATGACCACACTGAGACCAACTGGTGGTTCAGAGGAATCAGATGTTCATGACTGGGTTAGGCCAATCACATTCATCAGCTGGCACTGGCTGCATAAGCCAATCATGGTGCCATTTAGCAAGAAGAGGGCAGGGTCTGATCCCCTAGATGTGACATTGAGCAATTTCCAGTCCCTTTATTTAATACAAAGCTGGGGTGATTTTACACCAATTTAGCAGATGGGAAGACAAAGCTAGCGGACAACAGAGCTGGCACCTAAACCCGAACCTGTGTTCTTCACCACTCTGCCAACTGTCATGTCATTGGAGGGTCTCAAATGACGGGAAAGCAGGGGATCATCCCACAGGACACAGCCAGGCTCTGCTTACCATCAACCTCATAGGTATCTGCCCTCTGTTGGCTCTGAGTGTGCAGGGTTAGGGTACCTGAGTGCTCAGGTGTACTGACAGGTGACGGCACCAGCGTCTGGGAAGGGGCAGGGGTGTGTCTACAGAGCTTAATGCGACTGCTGTGCACTTGGGAGCCTTGGCCAGAGCCAGGTTGAGCCCCTGCAGCTTGTCCTTCTTCCATCCCACATCTGCAGGCACTGGGCACCTAGCCAGGCCTGGGGGGTGAGCCAGAGATTGGCGACTCTGCCACAGATATTGGCATCAAAGAGAGATTTTGCCACCTAGCTCCTCGTTCAAAGAAATCTTAGGTAGAACATTTTGAGGAAAAGCTCACTTCTGGCCAGGAGAGCTGTAGCTGCAGGGTTTTATTTTTCTTCCCTCATTTTTTTTTTAAATTTTCAAATGAAGGGGGGAAAGTGTTTGCTTGTTTGTTTGTTTATTGCATTTTTTTTTTTTTTTGGGGGCCAGGGCCAAATTTGAACCCACCACCTCTGGTATATGGAGCCAGCGCCCTACTCCTTTGAGCCACAAGTGCTGCCCCCATTTTTTTTTTATTGTGTTAAAATACACATAACATTTTTATGTGTTTGCCATCTTAATTATTTTTAAGTGTACAATTCAGTGGCATTAAGTACATTTACAGTGTTATACAACCATCACCACCATCCATTTCTAGAAATCTTTTCCTTTTTTTATTTTTGTTTTTTGAGACAGAGTCTCACTGTCACCCCAACTAGTACTGTGGCATCAGCCTAGCTCACAGCAACCTCAAACTTCTGGGCTCAAGTGATCCTCCAGCCTTAGCCTCCTGAGTAGCTAGAACTACAGGCTTATGCCACAATGTCCAGATAATTCTAGAAATCTTTCCATTTTGCAAAACTGAATCTCTCTGTGCCCATTAAACACTAACTCCCCATTCTCCTTCCCCCAGCCTCTGGCAACCACCATCGACTTTCTGTCTCTATGAATTAGACCCTTCTGGGGACCCCATGTGAGTGGAATCAGACTATTTATCCTCTGACAGTTGGCTAATTTCACTTTATACAATGCACTCAAGTTTCATCCATATTGTAGCATGTGCCAGCATTTCCTTCTTATTTAAGGCTGAATGATAATCCAGTGTAACACAAATACACATTAATGCCACAAATTGTTCATCCATTCATCTGCCACGGGCACTTGGGTTGCTTCCACCTTCTGGCCTGCACGAATAATGCTGCTTTCAATTCTTCTGAGTGTACATCCAGAAGTGGGATGCTGATTTCTTGATGCCCCTTAACCTTTGTACCTCATCCTGGCCCCACAGGACTGTCATCCAATGTGTGCTGTGTGCCTGTGATGTGCCCACAGCTGCACAAGGATCTGGAGGTCCAATTGTTGGTAGAGGAGTGATATACTTCTCCATCCTCAAGTTCATCACCAAATAGGTGTGATAAATTGGAAGGACATCTGGGCAGGCAGACTCATCCAGACATGGCACAGAATGAAGTGGATGTTTTACTTTTGTCCCATTGTTTAACTGATCACTCACTCTCTGAACCCCACCTTGTGGGCCTTAGACCCCGGTAGACCATCCCCCTTTATAGACACTAAACATATGCACTATTCACTTTCTCAGACTTCCACACAGCTGAGGCTCCAGCTCAAGATTTAACAAGCAAGCTAGTGCTATCAAGAAACAGCATCTGCCTGGCTCAGGCCCTGGGACAAAGGTGCCCAGTCCTGGGTGTTGGGCTGAGAGGTGCTCGTTGCAGAAACTGTGGGCTCCAGCAGGTGTTTGGAGTGAGGCCCTCAGAGCTACACCTGAAAGTATTGACCTTGCTGCACCCACACACTCAGCTTCCAGACTGCTTGCGATTCATGAGTCACCCAACATTCTTTGAATAGCCATTCTTTGAACATCCTTTTCTTCTTAGGTTAACAAGAGCTGGGTTTTGTTGGCTGCAACAAAGAATGTTGCCTTATATAGAAATTGGTGCCAGGAGAGGTTGTAGGCATTGGATGCAGGAGCCTCAGAGAAGCTGAAATTGGTTATCTGCACTGCTTGGGGCTCATGTCAGTAAAAATTCAGCACACAGTAAGGGATTAGATCTGGAAGCCTACGGCATGCAAGAGGAAATAGGATGTCAGATCTGCCACCTGGAATCACCTTGAATGAAGATTCCATTGAAGGCAAAGCTTCAGTGAGAATTCATTGCCTTTGAAGAGAATGAAAAGAAAGAGGAATTAGGCCAGGTGCGGTGGCTCATGCCTGTGTTCCCAGCACTTTGGAAGGCGAGGCAGGAGGATAGCTTAAGGCCAGGAGTTTGAGACCAGCCTGAGCAAGTGCGAGACCCCATCTCTACTAAAAATAGAAAAACTAGCTGGGTTTTGTGGCGGGTGCCTATAGTCCCAGCTACTCAGGAGGCTGAGGCAGGAGGACCCCTTGAGCTCAGGAGTTTGAGGTTGCTGTGAGCTATGATGCCACTGTACTCTAGTCTGGTCAACAGAGTGACACTATGACCCCCACCCACACAACCCCCAGAAAAAAACAAAAAAAAAACCCCAAAACAAGAACTTATTCAACTGCACTAAAAAATTTTTAAAATTCCTGCAGCCGCAAGGCTGAGATAGCCAAAAATGAAACTCAACACTCAAGCCTACAGAGTGGTGAATCACATCATTAGCCAAAGCTCCGGCCTCAGTAGAAGATTTTGGAGGATTCAGAACACCTTAGACCCCCAATCCCTGCTAAGCCGCCTCTCCTCGATGTCTGTTTGATGAGGCTGGTCCTACCACAACTGTGACCCCAAAGGGACACTTTCATGCCCACGCCCCTCAGTGTCTTCAGATTGAAGTCATGGCCCAGGACGTCCTGAGAGGCAGAATTAAATGTCAATCTCAAACCAGAATCTGTGCAACACTTTATTCCACATCGTCATAGATCTGGAGTAAATGAATGAGTGGATTCCGAGGACGTGCACCAAGGCAGAGAGGTCAGCTTTATTTGGCTTGTATTAACACAGCTGTTCTGACCGGTGATTCTGGATCCAGGGTGTCAGCCCCTTAAGCTGGGGCAGCCCTAATTTTTTCTGTAGCTGATTTAGTGGTTGGCAGGTGGTTGGCAACTCAGAGGTGGCCCATCCTCCCTGGAGATGACGGAAATGTTGAGGTATAATAAATATAGAGACAGAGGAGTGGATTCACCATAGATGACCTGCTATCCTTAACTAAACACCCTTGGGAAAGCTCAGGATGCCATCCCTTCACCAACATGGTGCCAGCCTCCTTGTTGAGCCTTAAAGATGTCTCGGTGTCCAGGTAAGGAATCCTGCCCGTGGTCTGCTTCCTGATTTCAGGAGTGGAAACCAAGAGCCTGGAATGGCAGAAGCCCAGATAAGGCAATGACCTGCAGGGCAAGGTGGGTATATTGCCATAACAGGCAGCGGAGCGCGATGGCTGTCCCAACAGACGGACCAGCTGGAATTGGCCGGGCTAATGGATCACAAGGTCCCTGGAGAAAAAGTAGGCTGGCACATGAGGACACGTAGCAGAAAGGTCTGCCTTCAGGAAGCAGGTCTGACTTGGGCCTCTCTCCCTGCCGTCCCCTAGACAGGGACATGTGGACCCTCCCTCAGGCCCAGACTCAAATCAGTTAGCAGACCCACAGCTCCTGCAATGCAGCAAGGACCTGAGGTCACATCTGGAGTCTGCCTCATGAATCTGTCCCCTCATGAAGGGTGCACTGTGGCCATTTACACATTTACAGGAGACCTAACTACCTCGGGGCAATAAAGGTGAGCCTGCAGCAGGGGGACAGGGCACCTGCCTGCAGGGACTGTCAGGTTAGCCGAGGAGAATAATGGGACAGCACCCAAGCTTTTGTCCTCTGTGGTTTTGTGTTCCTTTCTTTCATTTGTTTCCATCTTCACGCCACCATGTCACCATCAGCCACTTGCTGGGCGCTGACAGGGAAAAAATATTAATTCCTTCCACTGACTCAAGGGCAAATGTGTGCCAGCAGCAGCGCTGTGGGTTCATGCCTCTAACCTGAGCGACAGCTCTGTAAGGTCACACAGTGGGAGGGAACAGCACTGGGACAGGGACCTGGTGTGTCCTGTTGCTAAACCTTTGTCTGTCCGCTATGGCACCAAACTCCACAGAGGTTAATAGAAGGGGCAGCGAGTCAGAGCCTGGGACGTGGTCAGGGTGATAAATGGGGATGGGGAAGAAGGCTGGGAAGATGGGGGGATGGAAAAGTACATGGGTAGTTGAGCAGACGGATGAATGGGACACGCAGATTGATGGATGGACCAGTGGAAGGGTGTGGGAGGGGAGAGAAGATGGCTGCATGCATCTAGAGAGGGATTCCACACGATCCCAACCTCCCAGGATCTCTCCCAGTCAAGGAAGAGGCTGCACTGAGCCTGGGGTGAGAAGTTGGAATCTCTCCATCTCTTACCTCCCACCCCCCATGGTGAGTGATGCCCTCAGAGTCTGCAATTTTCCAGCCACCCCCACCCCAGCACACGAGATGATCAACAGAGCAACCTGTGACCAGGGACAGGCACACTTGATCCCTCCAATGCCAGGTCATCTTGCTTATCCATTTGACAGGCTTTGCTGAGGACTCACTATAAACCAGGTACTTTTCTGGGTGCTGGGGACAGAGCAGTGAAGGAGACAGCTGCACGGGGAGTTTCCATGGTGGGGGGGGTGTGGTCATGGTGGAGACAGAGATGTGCATGTGGAGTGACTGGCTGAGCACAGGAGGAGACCCACAGAGCAGGGTAAGCCTCCAGAGTAGTTGTCAGGTTGTCACTTGCATGGGGAGGTCTGAAGTATGGCATTTCAAAGACCCAGGGAAGGGCATGGCGCTCGTAGCTCAGTGGTTAGGGCACCGGACACCTACACCAGGGCTGGAGGGTTCGAACCTGACCTGAGCCTGCTAAACGACAACTACAGCAGCAACAACAAAAATAGCTGGGCATTGTGGCAGGCGCCTGTAGTCTCAGCTACTTGGGAGGCTGAGGCAAGAGAATTGCTTAACCCAAGAGTTAGAGGTTGCAGTGAGCTGTGATGCCACAGCGCTCTACCAAGGGTGACATAGTAAGACTCTGTCTCAAAAAAAAAAAAAAAAGCAGGAAAGGTCAAGTGGGCCCCCAAAGGCCCACGGATTCTGTAGTGCCACTGCCTGAGCTGGCACACAGGGAGGAGAGACGCCTGCAGCTGTGCTTGGAAAGTTACTGTGACCATCCACTGGACAGCCCTGCTGGGCTCTCCTGCTTCCCGCTAGCTTCCATGTCCTGATAGAGATATATTCTCTCCTCCCAGCCAGATCCTCTTCTCGTGAGATGCTGGGGATTTAGGGGAAAGGGGAGGGTTCTACACAGTCAGGTGGGCAGGCATGGGTGGGAATTTCTAGATAAGTGCCTCCAGTGTGCACAGCCCACCACCACCACGGGAGGACTCCACTTTCTCAAGGGCAGAGCCGCAGGTCCCAGGATGAATTGAAATCAAATTATTCCAAAAGCTCCTGGTAGTGACAGGCACATGGTAGGGGTTCAAGTACATGAGTGAATGAATGAGTCCATCATTGTGGGGAGCCCAAATGTTATTTGGTCTAACCTCAGCCAGGTTGTCACCCAGCTTCCCCTTACACACTTCTAGTGACAGGGAGTTCACTATTTCCAGGGGCAAAGTAGTGTAGTGGTTACTGTAGTAACTATTTTCATCAAATGCTTCATCCCCTGGACCCCCGTCAGCACCAGTCCTTGTTGCGTCTGCAGGTGGGACCCAGAACACACTCAGCATTTTATTCCGGACTGGTACCCAAGTCTTCAAGAGCAAGAGGAAGCAGAGAACCCCAGAGCCTGGAGGCTGTGAGTCTCTTCCCATCTTTCATGTTTCAGATGAGGTTCTGGCCAGAGTGGTCATACATGTCCAAGGCACGAAGCTGGCAAAGGCCTGAGCCAAGACCAAACCCCAGACCCAACTTTCAGCGGTTTCTCTCTAAATCCCACAGCCCCTCTGGGACCTCCAGCCTTCCCCATATGGATCTTCCTCCCCACTGCCAGCAACCCCCCACCCCAGTGATGCTGAGAATCCACCTCCCTTGTGGAGACCCTTGGGCTGGGGAAACCCATCTCTCAGCAGCCCTGGGGACAGCTAGGTCTGGGCGTCTCTTCCTCTGTCAGAGCTCCGGGCCTGCGGGTATGTGCACGCATGTGTGAGTGTGTGTGCGCAAGAGTGTCACGCCTGAGCCTCCCAGAGCGAGAGGAACACGGAGCAAGCTGTCGGCACATCCTGCCAACGCAGAAAGGTTAATTGTCACACACGATGCCAACAGACAGACCTCCGGCACATTCGTTTCGTTTTGTTTTGTGGTTATTTTTTTTTTTTACAACTTTAAATACGGAATATAAATAAATTTTACATTTAAAAAATAAAAGGAAAGCCCCCAAAAATATAATCACCGACTTTACAAACTGAAGGAAGCAGAGTTTGGGGAGGGGGAGGGGGAGGGGACAGGCAGCTCAGACCCCACCCCTAAGGGGCCTTGGGGATCTTTTCCCTTCTCTCCCCACCCCCCAGTCCAGGAGCTGGTTCCCTGGGAGAAGCCACCAGACGTGGAAAGGATCTAAGATGGGGGGAGTGTGCAAGTGGGGACGGGATGGGCGAGTGGGGCTGCCTCCTCCCTTGGAGACATTCTCCTGGGTTTCTCACACCTGCCCTGAAGGAGGACGCTGGAGCGGTGGACTCTGGGAAAGGGAGGCCCGCTGGACAACAGCATTGCCTCCCCACACACCATGAACTCACCCCTCTCTGACCACTCAGACCGTTCACAGGGAGCCTTTATGTGAATTAGAAAAAAGATCCCTTTTCTCAGACACTTTACCTCCATCTCCCAGAAACTGTCCTAATCAATACACAAATTGGCCACATGTATGGTGTAAACAGTGCTCCCTGCACACAGCGCCCTTGTGCAGTGTACACCCTGTGCAACCTTACACGGCAGTCTTAGCTGGGTTGGAATGATGGGCAGGTCCCCTGCTCCCCTGGGCCCTGGTCTTCTGCCCTAGGGAGAAGTGACTGGGGTCATGTGAGGCCTCAGTAAGAGGTCCAAGAGCCCCGCGGTGGAGTGAACTGAAGGGCCAGACAAGAAGACACAGGTAGAGGTAGAGAGGTAAGAGGAAACAGAGGAGGAAGTGAATCAGGGTCGAGCAGAGGCAAGAGGCAGGGCATGCCCAGGTTTCCGTTCGCGCCCACCCCAAGAGCAAACTTCATCTCTAACTCATCTGAGATGGAACTCAGCCACCTGGCACTCTGGCCACATCCACCGAGAGGAGTCCACATCTTCAAAGATTTCATATGCATCAAATGGAAAGAAGCCACTGTGAGCAGAGGTGACGGGGGGACTGGGCTCCGTGGGAGGGGGTTTTCTCCAGTCTGTGCTCCAGTCTGAGGTCATAGCCATGGAGTATAAGGTACCCCAACCTGCCTGGAGGTACTCCTCCTCAGAGCTGGCTAGGGCTCCAGGGACCAGGCAGGCCATGACGAGAAGTCCTCAGGGCACGTGCAGGGCTCCCTGGGCCAGGCCAGGTGTAGGGGAAGGAACCCCATCAGTCTCTCTCGCACTCTTATCCCAGATTCTCAGGGTCAAGGGAGGAAGACAGAGATGGTGTTCAGTCCTTCTTTTCCTTCTTGAACTGCTGGACAAGACTCTGGAAGCCGCTGGGGGGAGATCCGCAGATGGAGGGGTGGACGGACACGTGGCGGGGTAGGGGAAGCACCATTGGCCGTCCGAATCAGCATCGAGACAGACGGACGAGGGGAACAATATTATCACTCCAAGGACCCCATGGGGGCAATACAGCAAATACCATATTAAATAACCCTGCAGGCCAAGCAGAGGGACACAGGGGGTCAGAGAAAGCTTTGGGGTCCATCCCATACATATATGCTCCCCTCCCCCATTCCAAGGGCAAGGAGCTGGAGGTCACCCAGGCAGCTCTGATGTCTAGCAGTGCTCAGGTCTGGGGAGTTGAAATGGGTGGGGAAGAAGTGAGGTTGGGATCTCCCTCCTATTCCCTTAGGGCATGCCGGGACACAATAGGGCTGGGGTCTCCAAAGCCCACCACCCTACCTGGCCCACAGAAGAACTCAGCTGATAATCGGGAAGAGGCTGGATTTTGTGTGGGAAAATGTCTCTCCCCAAATCCCTTCCACGGGCCGAGGAAAAGGAAACACAGGGCTCTGGGCCTTAGTTTCTCCACCTGGCTCTCACCTGCCCACATTCTCTTGCCGATGCCCCTAGGCTCCGAGGGTCTCCTTCAGTGCCTTCTTATCATGCGTGTGCTTGAATTTCCGGTGCTTCCCCTTGGGAGGCCGGCGGACTCGCACCGTCCGAATAGTCACCCGTGTTTGGGGCATCTTGGCTACTCAAGAAAAAGATCTCATCAGTACATGAATCACCATTGAGGGAGTCTATCTCTCTTGACAAAGGCTTGCCACAGATCTCCCCAGATCTTCTGGGGCCAGACCTTCTGGGCTTCAATCCCAACTCCATTGCTCACTAGCTGCATGTACCTTGGAGACAATTACTGAAACTGTCTCTGATCCTCTATTTGTGAAATGGGGGTAATAAGACTGGCCACCTCATAGGACTGGTGGGAAGAATAAATTACTGTAAACTAGCAAAGTTCTTTACACACTACCTGACCCAGAAGAAGGATAGATTAAATACAGTTTCAAATTCTTTGTCATTACCCATGCATGAATAGGTAGAGTTCATTTTTTTGGCTCTTGACTGGTATGGACTTGGATCTGGTTAGCTAACAAGAGCAGGCAGAAGTGATGCTGTGCCAGTTCCCGGCATAAATCTTAGGAGGGCTGATAGCTCTCACCTTCACACGTTGGGGAGCCCTGGATGCTACATAAAAAGTCTGGCTACCTTACTGGAAAAGCTACATGGAGAACCCACGTGGGGACCACAGGGAGCTGTCCCAGTCAAGCCTCCAGATGACTGTATCTCCAGCCATCAAATTGCAAACGCAGAGACCAATAGAATCGCCCAGCTGAGCCCAGTCAAACCATAGACCCAAGAGCAACAACAAAATGGTTATTGTTTTAGGCCACTAAACTCAGATTAAAAAGCCACCAGCAAATGGCAGCTGCTATTATTCACTTTTCCCCTATTTCCCTAGTTGACTGCCTACCAAGGTTTCCTATCAACCTCTTGGTCCTTCTAGTCATATGATGGGGAAGCTGGGCTTCAGCCTAGAACCACACTCCTCACCGTGAAGCTGAACCTTTTGGTCACTTGTACCTGTCATCTACCTGCCCCTCACCAGGAAGTGGTGGGGGAGTGGGGGTAGCACAGCTCAGACCACCTGGCTTTAAATCTGGGCTCTCCAAACTTTGTGCATTTGGGGGTAAGTCACTTAAATACCCCTGCCTCAATTTCCACATCTTAAAAACAGAGATGAGAGCAGCTCTGGACTCCCAAGATAACACAAGGAGAGAGCCAGAAACCCTTAGCTAGCATTTACTATGCACCTGTGCATTTTATGCTCACTTATCCTCACAGCAGGTACATGTTACAGATGAGGAAACTAAGGCAGAGAGACTGGGATTTGAACTCAGGGATCTGCCTCTAGAATCCATACTGTTAACCACTTGGTGCAAATGACCAGTGCCTATGAGCCTTGGTCAAGGTGAGTGCTCTTACACTTTTCTCCCTCCTGGGCTCCCAGGGACACTCTGGCAGCTGGGTGTGAAGAGACGAAGACCAGCCTCTTCCTGGGAGCCTCTGAGCTCTCCCCAGCCAGCCAGGCTCTTGAGGGCTAATACCTGACCTCCCACCTCACAGACACAGCTCCCATGAGTCAGTTATCCTATCTCTGCAAACGGCCGGATTTTCTAGCAGTTCAGGGACTTGGCGGGGCCTTAGATGCCCCACAGATGAAAGACACCAGAGGCCACTAGAGCAACAGGGAGGTTCCAAGCCCCAGAGCTCATGTCATCAACAGGATGCTGGGCTGAGCAAAGTCCAAGCAAGTGCAAAGTCACCACACAGCTCACGAACGACAGAGCCGTAGCCCAGAAGGTCTGACACCATATCACAGGTGCTATACACCAAGCCTTAGCCTGGCCCATGGACAGCTGCCACAAGTACCAAGTGACTCAATCGAAATACGGAAACTAAAATGGCAAGACTTTATATCACCTATATATTTTGTTTTAATGTACCTTCCAGGAAACTGTTTGGAAAAATCACATGAAACAAATACATGAAATAATCTCATTTTAAACATAAAGGAGAATATAATTTTCCTTAATAGAGAAATCATTCTCCACATTAACTCTATAAATAATTTACAACATGTCACTTTGATGCTGTCAAATGATCAGCCTTCCCAGAGCATCCAGAGACACAGCTCAGCTCTGGGAACAAGACAAAGAGGCCAACGAATAAGAAATGAAGATAAAAAGATTGACCTACATTGTACCCCATGATTGCATTAATGTACACAGGTATGACTTAATTAAAAAAAAAAAAAAAGATTGCCCTGTCTCTAACAATAGAAAGTTACTAAAAATCAGAGCTGTCACTTACATCGTTGTTTTTTATTTTAATGCTCATCTAATCATATTCACTTGATGATTTGATCTTTATGCAAACATTGAAGGGAGAAAAACCTGTGAGATATGGCCAACAGAACCCAGAACTATACAACACTGGGTTCTGTGTAACCTTTGTTAACTCCTTAAACTCTCTGTGCTCTAGCAGCCCTGTTAGTAACACTGAAGGACCAGCTTACAAGGTCATCTCTCTGGTCCATTCCAATGCTATTTAAAAATCCTTAAAAATGGCTGGGCAAAGTGGCTCACACTTATAATCCTAGCCCTCTGAGAGGCTGAGGTGGGTGGACTACCTGAGCTCACGAGTTTGAGACCAGCCTGAGCCAGAGCGAGATCTTGTCTCTAAACATAGTTGGGCGTTATGGTAGGTGCCTGTCGTCCCAGCTACTCAGGAGGCTGAGGTAAGAGAATGGTTTAAGCCCAAGAGTTTGAGGTTGCTATGAGCTGTGATGCCATGGCACCCTACCGAGGGTGACAAAATAAGACTCTGTCTCAAAAAAAAAAATAATAAAAAGAGCTGGAAGAAGTGCCTTTCTGACAAAGAATAGCATGTGCAAAGGCCTTGAAGAGGCAGAAACTTATCTGGACACTGAAAGAAGCCAGCCCAGGCCAGCCCAGTTGCGGTGACATACACGAAGGGGAGAGGCTGGCAGCAAGAACAGGAGCCAGCCAAGGGTCACACACATCCTTATGGAGGGTCAGGGAGGAATCTGGAATCTGGATTGTTCTCAGTGAGAGAGATGGAAAGCCTCATATGAATTTAACTAGGTTTAATTAATTAATTAATTTATTTATTTATTTTATTTTATTTTTTTGAGACAGAGCCTCAAGCTGTGTCTCCCTGGGTAGAGTGCTATGGCATCATGGCTCACAGCAACCTCCAACTCTTGGGCTTAAGCAATTCTCTTGTCTCAGCCTCCCAAGTAGTTGCGACTACAGGCGCCCGCCACAACACCTGGCTATTTTTGATTGTAGTTGTCATTGTTGTTTGGCAGGCCTGGGCTGGATTTGAACCTGCCAGCTCTAGTGTATGTGGCTGGCGCCTTAGCTGCTTGAGCTACAGGTGCTGAGCCACTGGGTTTAATTTAAGTTAACCTGATCCAATCTCTCGCTCTCTCTTTTTTCTTTTTTGTAGAGACAAAGTCTCACTTTTATCACCCTCAGTAGAGTGCCGTGGCGTCACACAGCTCACAGCAACCTCTAACTCCTGGGCTTAGGTGATTCTCTTGCCTCAGCCTCCTCAGTAGCTGGGACTACAGGCGCCCGCCACAACGCCCGGCTATTTTTCTGGTTTTGCAGTTCGGCGGAGGCTGGGTTTGAACCCGCCACCTTTGGTATATGGGGCTAAGCCACAGGCACTGCCCTCTCTCTCTCTTTTTTTTTTTTTTTTTGAGATAGTGTCTCTGTCACTTGGGCTAGAATGCAGTGGTATCATAGCTCATTGCAACCTCAAACTTCTGAGTTCAAGCAATCCTCCTGCTTCAGCCTCTCAAGTAGCTAAGACTACAGATACATGCCACCATGACTAGGTAATTTTTTTTTCTTTCTTTCTTTTTTTTTGAGGCAGAGTCACCCTGGGTCTCTGAGTGCTGTGCCATCACAGCTCACAGAACTTTAAACTCCTGGGCTCAAATGATCACCCTGCCTCAGCCTCCCTAGTAGCTGGGACTACAGGTATGCCCCGCCATGCCCAGCTAGTTTTTCTGTTTTTAGTAGAGACAGGGTCTTGCTCTTGCTTTGGGCTAGTCTTGGAACTCCTGAGTTCAAGCAGTCTACCTGCTTTGGCCTCCCAGAGTGCTGGGATTATACAGCGCCCGGCAATTTTCCTATTTTTTGTAGAAAGGGCATCTTATTCTTGCTCAGGCTGGTCTCAAATTTCTGACTTCAAGTGATCCTCCCGCCTTTTCCTCCCAAGGTGCTAAGATTACAGGTGTGAGGCCCCACTCTGGTCCCAATCTCCATTTTTAAAACTGCCTCTGACCCCAGCTACTACAGGGGAAGGGGACTGGAGGCTGAGTGATTCAAGGCAGACCTTAGAAAAACAGTTACCTCGCTGCTCCTGGGAACCACCCGGGCCTCCGGTTATAGGCCGTACAGCTGTCACTGTCTCACACTTGCATGCCAGGTGGTCCTCCAGAGTCACTGTGGCCTTCTTAAAGATCGGCTTCTTCCGTACAATCTCGATCTTTCTCACCTGGAGGACAGAATCACCAAAACATCCCTGGAGGGCTGTATGGCAGGATCCCAGGGAGCCCGGATGCCTGCCCTTCTCATCCATGTTCCCTGGCTGGATCTTTCCTCGAAAGCCCAGAGATCAGCTTGCAGGGCAAACACTTTGGCCCAAACAATAGCAGGACCTTGCCCTCTGCCCTTCTTCTAGCTTTTCCATCAAAACAAGTCCTCCCAACCTGCAGCCCCCTCAGTGCCCCCAGAGAGGGAAAAAGCCAGAAAGGCATTTCCGGGCTGAGCTGGGGCTTGTGGTATCTTCATTCCTGGAGCGCCAGCCAAGGTCAGGGCCTGCGGCAGAGGCGGGAGATGGTTGTCTAAAAGGAAGTGGGGGGAGGCTTCATCTAGGAGGAAGGTGGGAAGGGGGAGGTCAGCTGTCAGGTGTCCATCTAAAAATCTGGAAACACTGGGGACAGTGGGTGGAGGGGTGGAGAGCCCAGGGCAGGGATGGAAGGCGGGCAGGAGGAGAGGCCAAGGGTGGACGACAGCGTAAGGGCATGTGGCCAAGCAGGCAGAGCACTGGCAATGGGGGATACTGGGTCTTAGTGAGGTGTTCCCATTGCCCAATGGCACAAGCCTTCAGTCCAGGCGGACGCCAGGGGTGCAGAAACCTTTCCATATGAATCAGAAGACAGCATTGGTTTCACTGACCCTGCTGTGCCCAGAGTGACACTGGGAAGCTCCCTGGGACAGCCTCTACTCTAAAATTTTCTTTCTTTTCTTTTTTTTTTTGAGACAGAGCCTCAAGCTGTCACCCTGGATAGAGTGCTGTGGCATCACAGCTCACACCAACCTCCAATTCCTGGGCTCAAGCAAGTCTCTTGCCTCCGCCTCCCAAGTAGCTGGGACTACAGGTGCCTGCCACAATGTCCGGCCATCTTTTGGTTGCAGCCGTCATTGTTGTTTGGCGAGCCCAGGCTGGATTCGAACCCGCCAGCTCAGGTGTACATGGCTGGCACCTTAGCCTGTTGAACCACAGGCGCCGAGCCTCTAAAATTTTTTTTTTTTTGTAGAGACAGAGTCTCACTTTATCATCCTGGGTAGAGTGCCGTGGCGTCACACTGCTCACAGCAACCTCCAGCTCTTGGGCTTAAGCGATTCTCTTGCCTCAGCCTCCCTAGTAGCTGGGACTACAGG
>CAUYON010003463.1:0-10979 GCA_963573935.1 Arctocebus calabarensis
TCCCAGCTACTCGGGAGGCTGAGGCAAGAGAATCGCTTAAGCCCAAGAGCTGGAGGTTGCTGTGAGCAGTGTGACGCCATGGCACTCTACCCAGGGCGATAAAGTGAGACTCTGTCTCTACAAAAAAAAAAAAAAGAAAAGAAAAGAAAAAGCACGGATAATAGAGGACTATTGTACATTAAAAAGTACTACAGGACACAGACAAAGGATATATGTTTACAGTCCCTCAACATCATTTCCCAAAAGACATTGTTTTCCCTTGAAAAACAATGGTGCTAATTGAAGCAATTATGTAGATAAATTAGGCACAGAAAAAAATGTCTTTTGTTCGAATTCCTCTGACTAGTGAGAATATCAGCTAATTCAGTAAGGAAAAGATAAAACAGGTTATGACTCAGGAACACTGTGTTGTTTTTTTTAATAATTTTACTGGCAAATAACTGTATATATCTTGGCACAGACAGTGAGTTTTTGATACACAGATCAGAATGAATGATACACATATCAGAATGATCTGCAGAATGATCAGATCAGACTGAATAGCATACTCATCAGCTCAATCATTTATCATATTTTTTGTGCTGAGATCATTCACTATCTCCCTTCTAGCTATTTGCAACAATGTAATATGTAATTGTTAACTATAGTCATCCTGCAGTGGTATAGAATACTAGAATTTATCCTGATGTAATTTTGTATCTTATAACAAATCTCAACTTCTCCAACCCCTTTCCAGCCTCTTTTTACTCCAATGAGATAAACCTTTTACTTTTCACTCCAATGAGATAAACCTTTTCAGCTTCCATCTGCAACTGAGAACAAGTGGTGTTTAACTTCCTGTGCCTGGCATATGTCACTTAACATAATGGACTCCAGTTTCATAGGTGTTGTCATGAATACCAAGGTCCCATTCTTTTTGATGACTGCATAATATTCTATAATATGTAAAACAACAACAAAAAAATATATATATGACTTTTTTCTTTCTTTTTCTAACCAACTCAACTGTTTTGGGACATCGAGCTCAACTCCATACCTTGCTTATTATACATAATACTCCAGTATGGATCATATGAAAATTCTATTTGTAGTTTTCTGAAGAACATCCGTATTGTCCTCCAGAGTGGCTGTCGTAGTTTACATTCCCAGAAACGGTGTATAAGAGTTCCTTTCTCTCAAACAACATTTGCTGTTTTTTTCTTTTACATTAATATTCATCCTAACTCAAGTGAGCTGGTACCTCATTGTGGTTTTGATTTTCATTCCCCTGATGATTAGTGATGTTGAGTATTTTATTAGATTTTTTTTTGTCCATTTGTCGTTCTTCTCTTTAGAACTTTCTAAGGAAACTGAATTATTATCATCAGTCTCTCACTACCTGATGTTTTAATTTGGGAAATTTTCTCCCTTCCTCGAATTTTAGTTTCTTCAAAGAAAATGATAACAAAGAATTAGATAATCTCTAAGAACCCATTCCATTCTCAGCATCTAAGATTTTATTATTGGGTACCTATAAAATATGACCTCTCTGTGCCTAAATTCTCAGAAAACTCTCATTAACATCATGCGAAATTCAGGATTATTATTCTGCTTAAGATGAAATATGTTCTAACACTTCCCAGAGATTTTGCATTTTGGAGAGCTCTTAAATATGGCAGAGAACACGGTGGAACTGAAAGAGCAAAACTGGTTCGTAGTTCTACCGCTTACTAGACAGAGCATTCCAGATAATGAAGTACACCATTCAGAGCCCTGCTTTCTCTATCTATGAAGGGGGAATAAGGTACTCATCTCATA
Source organism: Arctocebus calabarensis (assembly GCA_963573935.1). NCBI lineage: Eukaryota > Metazoa > Chordata > Mammalia > Primates > Lorisidae > Arctocebus > Arctocebus calabarensis. Next base: position 1,798 of record CAUYON010003463.1, read on the forward strand.
AGGTTATTTTGGTGTTAATATAGAAGTGGCCTTCAGATAATGAGTGCTCAATGTGTATCTCTTTTGAACAGTAAATTTAGAGCAGTTTACAAAATGTTATTAACTGACTTAACATGATGTACAGTCATGTGTCACTTAAGACAGGGATACATTCTGAGAAGACATCATCAGGTGACCTCCTGGTGTGAATGTCAGGGAGTACATTTACATACTTCTTCTTAGATGGTATAGTCTACTATGCACCTAGGCTATACTGTATACAGCAAGTTACTGTGCTAAATACTATAGGCAATTGCAACACAACGGTAATAATTTATATATCTAAACATAACTAAACATAGAAACAGCACAGTAAAACTACAGCATTATTAACTTAACAGACCAATATCATATATGTGGTCTGTTATTGATTGGCATGCCCTCATTCAGTGTTAATCATTTGAATGTTGTGTAATATCAGGATATTACAGAGGTACACATGGTTTGTCTACATAGTTTGCTTTTGTAGATTTCAAGTCAATGTTATAAGTGTGCCCTTCACCAAGAATGTGTGCATTGTACCCACAGATGTAAGTTTACCTGTCTCCTCCTCCACATTCTCACCTAGTGGGTTTCCTTTTATTTGCCTACGTGTAGATAAGTGTTGGTAAATTTGTCCCAAGTGAGCACTGATTCCATATGTGTTTGTTTTCCATTCTTGCAGGTCTATGGTTACCCTGACAGGGGAGTTAGAAATTTCTCAGAGAAATCTGAGAAGTTGACATGTTCCAATTCCCAATTGGTTTGTGAGTCAATTTTTTTATATGAGTTAGTCCTAACTGGTATATGCCTCTATGAATTAGGGTGAGACACAGTTCTTAAAGCCTTGGTTGAAAGATGGATATTAGGGAGGGAGAACTCTCACTGCGTAGGTAAGTTTTTGCTTGGGGGTTCTGTGGAGCCACATTAAGATCAAGACTTGAGGCCTTACACACTTGTGTTATGCCTTCATGTGGGCCCTTCATTACCTTTATGTCCTGGGATACAAAGTCTAACCTGTCCACGTCTCAGTGTTTCTACCTGTAAGATAGTAAGGAGGAACCATTGCGCTACATACATGTATGAATCTTTTAAAAAATATTAAATTAAACGATTTATGTGAAGTGCATTTCATAGTGTGAATGCAGTCAATTAATGTCAGTTTTTGATAATGACATGTACTAATAATGGCAAACATTCACACAGAAGTTTATAATTCAATAAAATATTCACATGTCTTATGAAAAATGGCCTCAATTCCCTTGGTAAATTCTTAGAAATTTTAATATTCCTAGGGGTATAGAAATGAAAATAGAGATGAGAAAGAGCTATTAGAACATTAGGAAAGTATTGAAATTTCTTTAAATCTGTCTTTTCTAAAGTGATAAACTGATATAACATTACAGAAAAACATTAATTACACACAAATGAAAGAGAAAAATGTCTGCTTTATCACGGAAATAAACATTTAACTTAACAATGCTATTTTTCTATATTTACTTTTATATTTTTCCATGCATAACTTTGCTCATATTTTTGTAAGAAAATGTAAAAACTATAACAACATAGTAAATGCATATATATACATACACATACACCCCACACACATGCACACAGATTTCTATTAAGTTGAAGACTTTTGAGATATATTCCCTTAACTCCTGAAGACAAAAATGGATGTCTTATTTGAACAAGGTGAAAAGACTTATTAGCTTTTATACTAATTAAATACTTATACTAATTAAACACATTCATTCTTGACACACATGTTGTCTGTTTCTCAGTGTGGGGAGCATTGCTTGTAAATGTGCTTTTGGTTATTCTATAGTGTTACTGGATTAGAAAGGGACATGAAAATATCATGAGTTCTTGGTGAAAGATGTGACTGCTAATATCACATTTGAAAGCAGCCAAAACCAAGGACTTGTCTTTCCCAATGACTGAAGTTTTCCTACTTGATAAAATATAGGAATAGTTGGAGGGTTAATGTTTTCAAATTCTTAATATCTTTAACTAAGAAATAGTAGTCATTTGCTTTTTGAAGTGATTAAAAACCTACATGGATCCTTTAAGACTAAACAGTTACAAAGTTATTCTATGGCATACTTTAAAACTTTACCTTCAGCACAAAAACACATGTAGAGGCATTAGAAGAGATTGGAGAGCAGTGAAAGCAGAGATATTTTTCCTTTTTCTTTTTCATTTTTTTTTTTGTTTGTTTGTAGTAGGGAAAATGGAGGAAAAAACATTCAAAGGAAAGAGTATCAGTGAATGATGACTCTTGTAAGTAAATATATTTCTTTAGGTCCTAAAATTACATTTTCCATCCATGTCAAAACTATAACCATGTGTGACCAGCACTGCCACTATCTGTCTAATGTCAAAATTAACCAATAACTCTGATGTGGTGTGTGTGTGTGTGCGCATGTGTATGAAATAACATATAATAATATTGATAAAGGAGGAAAAATGAATGTTGGATGGTTAAAAACCATGCAGATAAATGATAGACAAACATGTTTTCATTCTTTTCAATAATGTATTGCTTTTGTGTGGTGTACATAGATAAATCCTCATTGAAAGAACACTATGATTTAAACAGCATGCTGAGAAGCCATTCATTTTTAGTCAATAATGATACGTTGTTTTGAAAATTGCCATTATGAATTAAAATAGATGATATTAGCAACTACATACATTATACCTGCTTTGTGCCAATTACTAAGCTGTTATTGGGTTTTACTCTCACTGTTACCACTGAACTAATTATCTTCACTCTACAGAAAATATTCTAAAGTTCCCAGGGACAAATACATTCTGTACAATTACCTTTGCTTTTTGTTCTAACAAACAAGAAACTGGAAGGCTACAGTTGCAGCTCACTAAAGAACATTAGCAACTTCCTTACAGTCTCTCAGTTATTTCACCTGTTTCATTAGGATAAGGATTGCATGACTCGCTGTTGATATAACAATTGCATGTGTGTGGTACTTGATAAGCACCCAGGCAAATGTTGGTTCTTGGTTGTGGCTTCTACACATAAAGTTGTCTTAATAAATGGCAGTATTGTCTTTAGATCATATAGTCCCCAAGCTTTGGAGTAATATTTATGCTTTTCTCTGTCTGCACCTTACTTTGAGGCCATCAGTCAACTGTCCTGTATCTATCTTCACAATGCATCCATTTCCACTGCTACCACCCCGTCCAGACCACCAGCATCTTCAGCTGGATGACCAGGCCCTTGGATTCTGTTCTTGCTCCCCTATAGCCTACTCTCCTTACAGTAGCCAGAATCATCTATTTGACAATTAGGGCAGATCATGACATTCTACTGTGCAAAACTTACAAAAGCCTGGAACCTGCCTGTCGCTTGCAGGAAAGTTGTAGCCTCTACAATGGTCTAGAGGCCTTCCAAGATCTGCCACCGACCATTCCCAGTTGACGCCACTCCAGAGACACTGACTCCTCAGACCACTGGTAGTAGCCATCCCTCCTCCTCAGTGACGTTTCATTTGCTGATATTTCTACCTGGAACCTCTTTCCATAGATATCTTCTTCACTTCCTCCTCAATTCCTGCAGGTTTGGTTATGCCTTCCCTCTCCAGGGAGCCTTCCCTGACTACCTTGTGGACGAGGATCCCTCTCCGCAGATCCCACACGTCATTTCCTCAGCTTCATTTCTCTCATGACAGGTATTTCAATCTGATGTATATAATGCCTTCTTAAATTTACTATCTACTCTCTCTCCCCACTATGACGTGAAAACAGAAACTTTACCTGTTTTTCTTTTTTTCTTCCCACTGTGATATCTCTACTTCCAAGAATGCACATAATAGATAATTAATGAAGATTTGAAAATGAATTTATTAATTAATTTTTAAATAGAGTTTAAAACTATATTTAATTACATTTCCTTCCCACCACCCCAACACACACATGGGTGCACATCATGGCTAAATTGAATAATCTTTACAACAACTTGGTTTCACTTTACTGTTGAGAATATTCATATTAGCTAAATCTAGCATGGGGACTAGGAAAAAAGTTAATAATGTTAATCAGAATGTTATTTAAAAGCATATTATGTTTTCACTGACTTCAAAGTTTTAAAAGAAATTTTTAAAAGTTATTTAAATAGAAACAAGTTCCAAATTTACCTTTCCACTCTACTTTATTTTTTTATATTATATTATTGTTTTAATACATTTATTTAAATACCATAATAAATACTGTAAACTTACTGCTCATCCCCACATTTAAATATCACCAATGATTAAATCTATTTTAATCCCTTTCCTAACCTTCCCCCTGCCTGAGAGTAAAAGGAACTAGTATCCTGATTTTTTTTTCTTTTATTAAAATATAGCTGTGCACATTAATGCAATTATGGGATACAATGTGCTGGTTTTCTATACAATTTGAAATACTTTTGAGAAAATGGTTAACATTGTCTTTACTGCATTAATATCCTGATATTTGAATGTATAATTATAATGTTTCCTAAAATTAAATTATCTTTATCACATATATACTTGTTTTATTATTTTTACCTGATTTGGAATTTTAAATTTATCTTACTGTATGCAGGATTTTAGAAATTTATCTTAGTTTTTTCACTCAACATGAAGTTACTAAATTATGTATGAGTTGTTAAATGTAGCTGTAGAATAATTTTCACTACTATATCATAATCCATTGTGTGATCATTTCAAAATGTGCTTTTCTATGGTCCTGTCAATATTGGACTACTGTGAGCAGTGCATCTATGAACATTTTTTAATTTGTCTCTTGTGGATGCAGGTGTCAAGAATGTATTGCAGGATGTGCAAAATATTTAGTTCCACTAAAGGCCAAGGACATACAATCTAATTATGTGCCAAAAAAAGAAACCAGGTGAAACTTTTGTGAAAAAAACTAAATAACCTCCACATTATGATGAAAAATTTATTCAAAAAATTTTCTAATTTATTAATTTTGTTCCAGATAGTTACCCGGATAAATTTTTAATTCACAAACAACCTGGGCTTATTATTTACATTCAATTTTAAAATGTCAGTATTTAGTCGCTTGATGTGTGTTATACATATTTGCAGTAAAATTTCTTGAACACTAAAATAGTTTCATGTACTGAAGTAGAAATAGAGTTTCTTTGAAGCATAAATACTTCCCTAATTTATTAAATAATATTCAAATATGGGCTCACTTCCAGTCCTTATGTTGTAGTTACAGTGAGACTGTGGCCTTCCTGTGGTTCAGGCACAGATCACGGTGAGGAAACAAATGATTAAATGGTTAATACTGTGCTCTGGATTTCTGTGCCTGGAGCAGCATGTTGGTCTGAACCCAGGGAGATTCTCGCCCCTGAAACATGCTATTCTTAGAGTAGGTGGATGAGAATTTATCAGGTCAGGGATTAGCACCGCCACAGTGGAGGACCAGCCTCAAGGGATGCAGCTGGGTTGGTGCAAACCTGGCCGAATCACAGCTGCTCAAATGGGCCCTCCAAACCCTCATGACCCAGGTCAGTAGGCCAGTGGAAACCGTAAACTCATGACTAATCTCCTCAGAAGCTAAACAAAACTGTTTCTACATTCATCTAAAAATACAGTCAAATGGAATCTAAAAAGGTATATGAATTTGGTAAATGTCCCTCTTGGCTACCTCTTCAGTAATTGTTCTTAATTGGGAATTGTTCTTAATCATAAATTCCTTGGTGGCTCAGAAGAACTATTTCCCTATTAGTCTCATAGATTCTTAAGGTTCCTGCTTTAAACTTTTCTTTGCAAATCATAGAAATTCTAGTTAAACAAACGTGACCACGAGTTACTAATTAGATGAATACTCCCCCATTTCTATCTGGGCAGCTTACCTCCATAGCTAGAAACATCAAGTTGAAATAATTTCTCTGGTTTCTTGGGCTCTCTGAAGAAGTTACTTCATGTGAATTGGGCGTGGTAAGATCTCAGATAACCTTAGAATCTTTCTACAACTGTCTATTTTTTAATCACTATAAAGACGAAGCTGTGGGAATCACCTTATTATTTGGTTAAGAGTATGTAGGTTTCAGATATTATATAGAATTAAAGCAAGTGAAAAACGTTCAAAATATAAAATCGGTAACTAAATTGATTTTATGGAATAATAACATGTATATCTAAAAGCACATTTCCCAAAGTTTGTTAATAACATACTCAACCTGTTTGCTTTATTTATAGGTAATATTAATTCTCTGAGCAAGGAACTTTGAGTTATGAATTAGATTTTATATTTGAGTTCTAACTTGAGTAGGACCAAGTTATTTTCCTTGATGTACTTCTGTAGCCTTTAGAGCAACTATTTAAAAAATTAAGCAACTCAACCTCTAAGAAATTAAATTATGTTTGGTGATTTCCAAAGGGTACTTATAGGCAGCAAGGAAAGGAGTAGATAACATATCTGGAAAGGATTACTGTTACCGGGAGATTGCTTCTCTGATGCCCTTTTTTCCAATTTCACGTTAATCTGTTTTTCTCCTATTGTTTCTCCCTCACTACCTCCCTTCCTTTCCCCTCTCTCTCCTGTCTCTGCCTTTGCCTGTGTTTATCTCTCCTGCACTCCTCTCATTTTTCTTTCTTTCTCTCTCTCTCTCTTTCAGTCTTTCTTTCTTTTTCTTTTCTTTTTTTTTTTTTTTTTGGATTTTTGCCCTAAGATTCTCTCTTTCCTTCTTTCCTTTTTTCCCTACTCTTGACCTTTAATCACTGATTAAGGGCGAAATGTATATATTTTATCAATACTATTTTAGGTTGTTTTTATTTAAGGAGCTCAATTCTTAAGCTGGACACCAGGGGTCACACCTAACATTCTGGCAGACCAAGCAGTAAGATTATTTCAGCACAAGAATTTGAGACTAGCCTAAGCAAGAGTGAGACACCACTACTAAAAATAGAAAAATTAGCCAAGCATGGTGGTGGGCACTTTGAGTACCACCTACTTGAGAAGCTCAAGCAGGCAGATCACTTCAACCCAGGAGTTTGAGGTTACTGTAAGCTAGGCTAATATCCTGGCACTCTAGCCTGGGCAACAAAATGAGACTCTGTCTAAAATAATAACATAAAATAAAGAAGAAGGAGCTCAAGTCTTATAGTTCTCTATGTTTCTAAATGTTACTAATAATTTAGGTGCAAGTGGATTTATTTACAGGGATGTCTGTAGGGATGGTGATGGTACCGAGGGCAGTAGTGGTGATGCAGGTTGTTGCTCTAGAACTTCATTTTTAACATTTAACACAGTATTATACTCTGAAAAATTCAACTGAAGTTAGTTGTACTTGCACTCACTAGTCCTTAGTCTTATCTAAACAGAAGGAACTGGGAAAATATTTGCATTAAGGAGTAGTTTTGAAGTCCTTCAATGATAAACGTACTTGTCTAGTTGAATGCTGAGTTTCATAGGCCATCTAGGTACTCAAGAGTTCATTGGAAAAAAAAATCACAATTTATATATACACACACACACAGGGCCTAAAATTTATCTACACATCTCAAGAAAGTAAAACACTGTATTAAAATTGTAATACTTGGGGAAAGGAAGAGCAAAAAGAGGGAAAGAGTGAGGGTGTGGAGCTTTGGTGTGTGCCACACCTTTCAGGGGCAAAACATGATTGTAAGAGGAACTTTACCTAACAAATGCAATCAATGTAACCTGGTTTCTTGTACCCTCAGTGAATTCCCAACAATAAAAAATAAATAAATAAAAAATAAAATTGTAATACTCAATACATACAAATAACATTTGTTATCTTATATAATGTATCACGAGTCTCTGGTAATTGCAGAAGTCAAGCAAGACTTCAGTATTGTAATTTAAGTACAGTTTTTCCTGGCACCCTCTGTATATAATTTATGTAATACATATGTACACATATACGAATACAATTGAGAAAGAAAGATCATTCACAGAGTCAAGTTTCCTGGAATTCAAATTCAAGCTAAACCACTTACTAAATCTGTTCCCTTGGCCAACTGACACATTCACTATAAAAGATGAATACTAATTATCCTTATCAATGTTATCATTTTGAAATGAATATATTGATGAAACTACTTATTCAAAAATAATTATCACTGTACATTTTCTAGTAGTTTCAATGTTTGTGGAAAATTTTTGTGAATTATTTTGTAGTATCCAATGCATACATATGAGAGAATGAAAATAAAAACAATGAAATTGTAAAGTAAGAAATGTAGATAAAGAAGTAAAACAATTATAACTAGAAGAAAGATTTCTACTACATTATTGGTGGGAATAAACATTTCTGAAGGAGAATTTCACTATATCTATTCACATTTAATATTTTCATGTTTTTGATTCTGTGATTTTATTGAAAAAATTGTCTTACGGAAACTCAATTTGTGTAATATGGGTAGACATTCATACACATATACTGTATGTATATTCCCACACACTTGTAACTCATTGCAGCATTGTTAAAATATCAGAAAATTTAAATAGAAAATTTTCTCCACAAAGGCTTTTGCAAGAAAGTCCTCAGTTTCTGCGCTGGGAGGGAGAGGAGAAGATGAAGTAATATAGGGAGCTTCCACTGTCGCCTGGGTTTGCTCTGCACTTTGTGTAAGGGATGAGGGTGGAGAGGGTTATCAATAGCAAGAGGACCTCTCAGCATTCGCAGAGTGTCTAATCCAGATATCAATGTACAGTTAGTCACAAAAACAGTCCTCATGTTGCAACTACTTGTATAAGAAGGTATTTTAGTTTCTGTTCTGTGGAAAGGGTAAAGAACTTCAACAAAGGGTTTTAATGTAGAATTTTGGTTTTTGCACCCATTCTGTTAAGTGCCAAATGTAATAGTCTGGTCATGATGCTGAATAAATGTGTCTTTTTAAATGTGCTGTGTAAAGTTAGTCTACTTTGAAGCAATTTTGGTAAACTTCCCCTAAAAAGTGCAGACAGGATTTCTTTAGGGTGATGCCAGGTTCTATTTAAAATTCATTTCCAAACTGCTTGGGTGGAGAAAGCATTGCCTCCGTATAGTGGAACTGCTAATTGCTGTTGTGAACTGAAGCTCACCAATAAAAGGGGTCATCCAAGAAAAATAATAGAATTTTGGGTTATAAAGATGATTGTTGGCATATTCTGTGCAATATACTACAGTGAATAAGGTACCA
>CAUYON010003464.1:0-41910 GCA_963573935.1 Arctocebus calabarensis
TTTTTTTTTTTTTTTTTGAGACAGAGCCTCAAGCTGTCACCCTGGATAGAGTGCTGTGGCATCACAGCTCAAAACAACCTCCAATTCCTGGGCTCAAGCAAGTCTCCTGCCTCTGCCTCCCAAGTAGCTGGGACTACAGGCACCCGCCACAATGTCCAGCCATTTTTTGATTGCAGCTGTCATTGTTGTTTGGCAGCCCAGGTTGGATTCGAACCTGACAGCCCAGTCACCGAGGCCGAGCCATGATCAGAATTCTTAAGAAAACAGGCATAGAAGGGACATCTCTTAAACTAATAGAGGCCATCTACAGCAAACCCACAACCAATATCATATTCAATGGTGTAAAATTGAAAACATTTCCACTCATATCAGGAATGAGGCTAAGATGCCCACTGTCTCCACTGCTATTCAACACAGTAAAGGAAATCTTAGCCATCGCAATCAGGTAAGAGAAGGTGATCAAGGGTATTCAAATAGGGTCAGAGGAAATAAAACTCTCACTCTTCACTGATGATATGATCCTTTACCTGGAAAACCCCAGGGACTCAACCTCAAAACTCTTAGAAGTGAACAAGGAATACAGCAGTGTCTCAGGATACAAAATCAATACTTACAAGTCAATAGCTTATATATAGTAACAATAGCCAAGCTGAAAAAACAATCAAGGACTCTATTCCTTTTATAATAATGCCAAAGGGGATGAAATATTTGGGAATTTACCTAACAAAGGACGTGAAAGACCTCTATAAGGAGAACTATGAAACTCTGAGAAAAGAAATAGCTTAAGATGTTAACAAATGGAAAATCATACCATGCTCAAGACTAGGAAGAATAAACATTGTTAAAATGTCCATACTACTCAAAGCAATTCACAGATTTAATGCAATCCCTAATAAAGCACCATTGTCATACTTTAAAGAATTTGAAAAAATAGTACTTTGTTTTATATGGAATCAGAAAAAGACCTTAAATAGTAAATACATTACTCAGAAATGAGAACAAATCAGGAGGTATCACATTACCAGACTTCAGCTATACTGCAAATCTATAGTGATCAAAATAGAATGGTACTGGCACAAAAACAGAGTGGTAGGTTTGTGGAACAGAATAGAGAACCAAGAGATGAACCCTGCTACTTATCGCCATTTGATCTTCCACAAACCTTTTCAAAAATATTCAGTGGGGGAAACACTCCCTATTTAATAAATGGTGCTGGGTGAACAGGTTGGCAATCTGTAGAAGACTAAAACTGGACCCCCACCTTTCACCATTAACAAAAATTGATTCTCACTGGATAAAAGATTGAAACTTAAGACATTAAACTATAATGATACTAGAAGATAGTGCAGGGAAAACACTTGAAGACATTGGCCTGGGAGAATATTTTATGAGGAAGATCCCCCCCTCCCCCAGGCAATTGAAGCAACACCAAAAATACATTACTGGGACCTGATCAAACACAAAAGCTTTTGCACAGCCAAGAGCACAGTAAGTAAAGACAACCCTCAGAATGGGAGAAAATTTTTGCAGGTTATGCTTCCAACAAAGGTCTGATAACTAGAATCTACAGAGAACTCAAACTAATCAATTAAAAAAGAATAAATAACCCTATTTCTATGTGGGCTTGAACAGTAACAAGAGACTTGAACAGTAACATCTCTGATGAAGACAGGTGCATAGCCTACCAACACATGAAAAAATGCTCATCATCCTTAATCATCAGAGAAATGCAAATCAAAACCACTTTGAGATATCATCTAGCTCCAGTAAGATGAGCCCACATCACAAAATCCCAAAACTACAGATGTTGGTATGGATGCAGGGAGAAGGGAATGCTTCTACACTGCTGGTGGGAATGCAAGCTAATACGACCTTTTAGGAAAGAAGCTTGGAGAACACTCAAGGAACTAAAAGTAGACCTACCATTCAATCCTGCAATTCCTCTACTAGGTATATACCCATATGATCAAAAATTATTTTGCAACAAAGACATTTGCACTAGAATGTTTACTGCAGCCCAATTCATAATAGCCAAGACATGGTAACAGCCCAAGTGCCCATTGATCCATGGATTAACAAATTGTAGTATATGTACACCATGGAATACTGTGCAGCCATAAAAAAAAGATGGAGATTTCACATCTTTTATGTTTACCTGGATGGAGCTGGAACATATTCTTCTTAGTAAAGTATCTCAAGAATGGGGAAAAAAAGTCTCCAATGTACTCAATACTACCATGAAATCAATATATAACCACGTATACACTCATACAAATGGCAAAACATAACTATCCTCCAGAAAGCAGAAGGGAAGAGGAAAGAGAAGGGGGGGGTGGATATAGGAGGAGGGAGGGTCTTTGGGGGGACCTCACCTAATGTGCATGATGTACATTTCAAAACTATTAAGAAATGAGTATGCCAGGCCTGGTGGCTCACGCCTGTAATCCCAGCACTGTGGGATGCTGAGGAGGGAGAATTGCTTGAGCTCAGGAGTTCGAGACTCACCTGTGCGAGAGTGAGATCCCGACTCATGAAAAAAATGGAAAAACCCAGCCGGGTGCGGTGCTGCGGCGAGTGCCTGTAATCCCAGCGGCTTCCGGAGGCTGAGGCAGCGGGATGCCCACAGCCCGAGTCAGAGGTTGCAGTGAGTTACCATGCCCTCTGCACTCTGCTCAGGGGCATAAGATGGCACTGTGTCTCAACAAAAAAAAAAAGAAGAAGAAAAAGAAATGAGTATAATTGTGATGGATGTGTTACTTAGTTACAAGCATTTCACATTATATATTGAAGCAGTACCCTGAACCCCATAAATGCATCAATGTTCAAAGTTATGATTTAATAAAAAAAATTAAAAAATATAATATAATCTCTCAGCTTGGCTTGTTTTGTCTTGATTTGTATCTTTCTTCTATATTTCACATACAGGTATTTGACAGAATGCTTATGAGGGTTCCAGGGAAAATTATTTTTGTGTAATTGAGGTTTTACTTAATCTTTATTTTAAGTAATTTTGTTTTTTACCTATTTTAATTATATATAATTACTTATCAAACTCTTGGTGATCACATCAATATAAATTTTTCAAACACATATATAGGTACATAGTTTTAAAACTTAAAATGTCATTTTCATAAGCACAGTAAAATTTTCACCACTTTTATCAGTTTCCAAACAGTGTGACACCTTCTGGAAATTGCTTTACAGGGATAGAAATGGGAGGACTCTCCATTCAGGAATTTTTCCCCCTTTCCAGTAAAAATAGTAAATATATTATCCCCATCAACACTTAACATAGATTTGGAAAATTATCATGAAGGAGAAAAATTTTACTAACCCAGGGTGTTCTCTACTTGATAAGGTAGATGTCTTCCTTCTCTGGAGTGTACTGTGCTTTAATAACCTTTTGCTCAAAAAAAAATAAAATAAAACTTAAAATGTGCTAAAGGCTTATAATGAAACCCACAACCCTGGACCCTTCTCTCCAAATTCTGTTCCCAAAAGTAACCACTCTCAACTTTTCTAGCTCTTTCTGCTGATATTTACCCTCCTATTTCCAAACAACATGCTTAAGCTATAAATTTTTCTATCTTTTTAATATAGTATTTATGACTTTCCATCAGAGTAAGAAAAAATATCTAACCTATTCCATTTCCTATTCCCACTTCCCCACCTAACATTCCTCTGGTGTTGTTATCGCATAGCTTTTGGTGAAGCTTTACTTTGGTAAAGTCAAATATCACATCTTTTCCATGACATGTGCACTGTAACCTAGTCTTTTTATATATATAATTCTTTGTTTTTCTTAGAATAAGTATTTTCTTTGTTTTCATCTGAGATATTTTATGTACCAGTGGTTAATATTTCCTAATATTCTTCATTACTGCCATGTATCCATCAGTAACATTTTCCAGACACTCAAATGTATCAATTATTCTTTGTCTTATCCCTGGAGCCCTCTGTCCTTCTGTTCCAGCTTGGACTGTTTTCTTCCCAGGCCTAATGCACAAGGTTCATCCTGTCATTTTCCTTTATTGTTATCTCAGGGCTCTTCTTTGTCCAGTGTCTGGAGTCAGATCCTCTCTTCTGCTTTCCACTTTCTTGGTTTACTCCTTTGTTTTGCTGGAGCACATCCTACAGTAGTTTCTCAAGAAAGTACAAAACAAAGAACATTGCTTTGAGGGCATGTATGTCTGAAAATACCTTTACCCTAATGCAGTTTGCATAGCCTAGAGAATTCTGGATTAAAGATCACTGCCACTCAGAATGAGAAGATATTTTTTCATTATCTCCTAACTTCTGATGATGTTAGTAAGCAGTCTGCTGCTGGTCTGATTCATGCTCTTTTATGAGTTGTTTCCAGAAGTCTTTAGAATTATTTTTTTTTTCTGAGTCTCACTATATCACCCCAGGTGCAGTGCCATGGCATCACAGCTCACAGCAACCTCAAACTCTTTGGCTTAAGCCATTATATGCCTCAGCCTCCCAAGTAGCTGGGACTACAGGTGCCTGCTACAACACCTGGCTATTTTTGTTGTTGTTGTCATTAATGTTTAGCAGGTTTGGGCCAGGTTCAAAGCCACCAGTCCCGGTATATGTGGCTGATGCCCTAACCACTGAGCAACAGGGGCCAAACTGGGATCCTTATCTCTTACGTTTATAATTTCAGAATAAGGTTCATTGTGGGTGTTGTGCTTAGCACTCAGTAAGCTCTGTCACCTAGAACACAAGCTCTTCAGTTCTGAGAAGTGATCTGATTTTTATTGCTTTGATGATTTCCTCCTGTTTTCTTACTTTCCCTCACATGTATGATACTCCTAATAGCTCATATAGGGTTTCCTAAACTGATTTTTTGATTTTCTTTTTCTTTTTTCCTGTATTTTTCATTGATTTAACTTCACTTCTATTTATGTTATATTTCAATATTGTCTTTCAACTTTCATTTTTTGGAAGTTTCCCATTTTTAATCTCAAAGAAATCTTTTTTCTTTTGATTATTTTTTATAGTATACCATTCTTGTTCTGGATGTAATATCTTCTGGGGATACTAATTGTTTTACCTTTATTTAAATAATTTAAAAGATTTACAAGAAATTACAAAGATAGGAGGTCCCAATGGCTGAGTCTTCTGTACTTACAATATCAATATCAGGAAATTGACACTGGTACAAATTGTATGTGTGCTTCTGGATCACATCACCACAAAGATCTCCCTCATGCTATCCTCTTATAGACACATCTTCCCTCCTCCACCATAAAATATTAATTTTAATTTTTTTCATTTTTATTATGATCTGTTTTCTACATTTTCTACTTTTTTCCTGTCCTTTTATTATCCTAATTCTCATTTTTAAAAACTATCCACAAATGTCTGATGATCATACCTATTCATTCACATTTAAGCGTGAAGCTAGCTTCCGGCTCAGCTTGTGTGCAGTTGTAGGGCTCACCACAGAGAGATCAATTGGCAAATCCACTTCTTCACTGGGGAAACGCCTTCCAAATGTTGGTGCCTGGGTTATTTTATCTAGATTCCCTTGCAAGCTTAAAAATACACCTTCTAGAGTTCAGACTGCTTTTGATTGACCTTGGTCCAGAAGGTGTCAGGCAAAGAGGGAGGAAGGCAGGAGTACAAAGGTGATTAAATTAAAATCTGATTTTAAAAAGATTTTCAAGTAAGGTCTCCTGAAGGTTGAAGATTGGCAACAAAAGTAGAAACAAGAGAGAGAGACCTCCCAAGAAGAAAGAAGTTAGCAAGACTGAAAACAAACATAAAAATGGACATTAGAGACAGAGATGGTAGAGAATGTATGAGAGGCAACTGAAAGCAAAATGATAGACAGAACATATACAGACAAGAAAGAAAGATGGGGACATTAACCAATAAATCTTGATCTGAACAGAATTGGAGTTCATGCATTCGTTCATTTAACAAATATTTATTATCTATTAAGCAGTTACCACGTATAAGCCCAGTGTAGGAAACATTAAAACAGAAAAATACACTTATTTTTTTCAGAAAGGAAGGAAAATATCTGATAGTGAGAATTAAAATAGAATAATATAGTTATTATTAGGTGACTCCAATGTTTAAACTCAAATTTGAATGACAAGCCTCAGCACCCGTAGCTCAACAAGCTAAGGCGCCAGTAATGTACACCTGAGCTGGCAGGTTCGAATTCAGCCGGGCCGCCAAACAACAATGACGGCTGCAATCAAAAAAGTGGCCGGGCATTGTGGTGGGTGCCTGTAGTCCTAGCTACTTGGGAGGCTGAGACAGGAGACTCACTTGAGCCCAGGAATTGGAGGTTGCTGTGAGCTGTGATGCCATGGCACCCTATCCAGGGTGACAGCTGAAGGCTCTGTCTCAAAAAAAATTTTTTTGAATGACAAGAAGGAGCCAGTCCTGCAGAAATCAGGGCATAGTATAAGCAAAATGCAAATAGAGCTCAAGATACTTTTGCAGCTTGGCAAAAGTTTAAAAGTTAGGTGAAAAAAAAAAAGTTAGGTGACACTAAATTTTGGCAAAGATATAGAGAACTAGGAATTCTCTTTCACTGTTGATGAGAATGCCAATTAGTACAACTGTAAAGACCAAACTGACTCCATTTTATTAAAACTAACTCCATCTTATTCCTCAGCCTTCGTTATGCAATTACATATCAAAAGCGTTAGGTAACTTACTCCCTCCCCCACCCCTCGTCCTTGTGTCTGCCCCGAGTGATAGCAGCTCCTTCCCAGACCAGCCAAGGACAAGTATTACTCAGTCCCCTAGACCTCTATAAGCTCACCCGACACACCCTCCCTTTTTCCTTTCTGTACCCTTAAAAACCCCCTCCTTTTCAAGGCCAGGGGCTTCTCTGTTTTCCTGCTGTGCCAGGTGTGAGAGGCCCCAGCCCAGGCTTGTAAATAAACCTCTTGCTTTTGCATCAGATTTGGTCTCCAGGTGATTTATGTGGGGATCCCTTGAGCTGGGCACCACACAACCGCTTTGAAAACATCTTTGTTACCTAGAAAAATGTATCCTAGAACCTACAAGTCCACACCTAGTTATACAATCTAGAAAAACATTTTTACATGTGTATTAGGAGGTATATTTCAGAAAATGTAGTTTGCTTTAAAATAAAAAAACTAGAAGACCTCAAATGTCCATCAACAGTCCAACAGATAATTGCATTTTGGTATTTTGATGTGTGAATTACAGCTTCACTCAACAACATAATGAACCCTAAAAACATAAAGCATAGTGAAAAAGTGGCAGAAGTGGTGGGAATTTATTAACATGTAATCTAAACAATGTATTATTTATATATACAAACAAATAAGGGAAAATTATAAGGAAAGCAAGAGATGTCCCACCACAAAATGCAGGCTAATGTTTATCTCAGATGGGGTAAGAGAAGGTGCTGGAATTAGGGATGAGCTCACAGGATCCATGACAAATGAGTAAAAGGATTAGCATGAATTAAAATATGCTTGTTGTTCTTTTTTTTTTTTATCACCCTGGGTAGAGTGCTGTGGCATCACACAGCTCACAGCAACCTCCAGCTCTTGGGCTTAAGCGATTCTCTTGCCTCAACCTCCCTAGTAGCTGGGACTACAGGCGCCTGCCACAGTGCCTGGCTATTTTTTTGTTTTGCAGTTCGGCCGAGGCCGGGCTTGAACCCACCACCTTTGGTATATGGGGCCGGTGCCCTACTCACTCAGCCACAGGAGCCGCCCTTTTTTTTTTTTTTTTTCTTGAGACAGAATCATACTACCTCACCCTGGGTAAAGTGCTGTGGAGTCACAGCCCACAGCAACCTCAAACTCTTAGGCTTAAGTGATTCTCTTGTGTCAGTATCTCAAGTAGATGGGACTACAGGTACCCACCACAACGCCTGGTTATTTTTTTCTTGCATCTGTTATTATTGTTTAGCAGGCTCAGGCTGGTTTTGAACCTGCCAGCCCCAGTGTATATGGCCAGTGCCCTGATCACTGAGCTATGGGCGCCGAGCCTGTTGTTGTTCTTTAAACATTATGTGCATTTTATAAATAGCACATGAGTTCATTAATTGGTGAATCAATAAATAATAGCACATTAATTAATGCATGAGTTGATAGTTAATCATTTAAAATTGTTTTCTAACAACAACACAAAACAAATACAGAGAGAACATTATGTGTGAGGAAGACATTAAGTGTGAAGACCATAAAATGAGATAAGTTAGATGCATCCCAGGATATGAGAGAGGCCAGTGTGGTGGAGGCAGGGAGAGCAGGGTAAAGAAAGAAGAGGTAGGAGGGACCAATTTAAGTAGGCTGGTGACCCTGAGAAAGTAGGAGGGTCCAACAGGGCTCAGAATGTCAAAGAATTGCAGGCGTGAGGAGAGTGGAGTCCATTGGTTGGTGCTCCAAAAACATGGGGCTTAGAGTTGGAGTTTCAGAGGTGTCGCCATAATTGGTAACAATGTCATGAGTGTGATTTCAGGAAAGTGTGGATGAGGGATGGTGCAGAAGAAACAAAATACCGTAGGCAAGGACATCGAGAAAGGAGAAGGCAGCGTGGGGATGCGTCACCACGTAAGTGCAGAGTCTAGACAAAGCTAACAAGGGATTTGCACAGTGTTGCCTGACTATGGATCCCCACCAACCTCCATTCCTATGTCCCTGTGATCCAATTCCGGCCCCCAGTCTTCAGTTTCCCTGGGAGGTGGAAAATGGGTCAGGGGCTTCAGCGGGCAGCAATATGCAAGGGATAGGCACACTGGCCCCAAGTAGGCAGTGGGAGGCCCAGCGGTGGACAGTGTAGTCTCTCCCCACAGGCCCTCAAGTCTGCAGTGAGCTTCCCAAACTTAAAAACAGCAAGTGTGTTTGAGTCCCGTTTCTGAAAATGCTGACAGAGATAAGCACATGACAGATGTGCCAGTCATGATGGCACACACAGGTGTGGAAATCTAAATGAAGAGAAAAGCATGAGATATCAGGCCCAGGAAATCTTACTATGGAGTTCATCGAGAGCCCTTTAGGAGTATGAGGGAACGAGGTATCTGTCCAGACTAACCATGCCTGTGACAGGCAGGAGGCATTTCAGTCCAGTTAGGCTGTTAAATACTACGGACTGGGCGGCTTATGAACAAGTAACATTTATTTCTCACAGTTCTGGAGGCTGGGAAGTGCGGGCCAAGGCAACAGGAGATTCAGTGTCTAAGGATTCATTTCCTCCTTCCTACATGGTGCCTCTGGCTGTGTTCTCATATGGTAATAAAAGGGGACAGGGCAGCTTGTTGGTTGTCTTCTGTAAGGACATGGATCCCATAATCGCCACTCAACAGTCCTGCTTCCTAGTACCATTGCCTTGGGGAGGGGGGGCGTGTCAAGATTTTAACATATAGTTTTGAGGCGGACACAAACCTTCAGACCACAGCAGAAGATACTTGTCCAAGAAGGAAATGGGGGTTCAAGTTAAATAACTTACCCAAGATTATTCACTTGCTAAAATGTCGGGAGCAGGATTTGATCCCAGGCCTGCTGGACTCCAAACATGTGCTGTTTACTCTTCTCTGGCAACAAGAGGAGAGGACACTCCCACTAAGTTCTAAAGGCCGAGTAGAAGTATCCAGAAAAGGGAAAGAAGGTAATAGGTGGAGGAAGCAGTACCAGGCAGAAGAAGTCCAGGAGCGAGCAGAGCCAAAGGGGTGAGAGCACGATGTGTCCAGGCATCTGCAAAAGCCACACACAGTGCCCCGGGGGTCCCCAACACAACATGCTTTCTCACGTCCAAGCAAGTGAGCTGTTCCTTCCTTCCAGAATTTCTTCCTATCAGTCCGTATCTCAATAACTTTTCCTTACTCTTCAAAATGTATTTCAAGTGTCAATAACATTGAGAATATGTTATTAAAAAATGTTTCTTTCTCCAAGGCTTGGGCACTGGATGGGAGCTCTTTATACTCTTTGCAAATTGGCAGGCTCATTTCCTCTACAGGAGAGACAGGAAAGAACATAAGCTCTGTCTCCCTGCAGGGGGACAGACACAGCCCCCTTTTGTGAGATTCTTGCCAAAAATAGAACATGCTTGCCATCACCAGGAAACACCGGAAAAACCCACAATGAGAAGCCTTCCACAAAATAGCTAGTTTGTCAGTCATGAAAGAAAGAAAAAGCAAGAATCTGACCCAGAGTAAAGGACATTAAAGGAACATAAGAAACATAACACAGGAGTCCGAATTACAGCAGAAGTGGCAAATTCTGAATGATGTCTGTAGATTCTAAAACAAGAATACTATTGTATTAGTGTTAATTTTATGATTTTGATCACTGAACTCTGATTATATAAATGAATGTCCTCATTTTGGAGAATACCCTCTGAAATATTTAGAGTTAAAAGGGCTTCATATGAAACTTACATCCAAATATCTTAGAAGTACAAATGAACACACACAGGAGTGTTGGTGAAAGGTCAGCAAATTGAGAAATGTAGGTGAAAGAGTATGAGAATATTTGTACTATTTTGCAACTTTCCATAATGTTGAAATGATTTTAAAATAAAAAAGAAGTTTAAAATTACTGCTAGAGCTAAGGAGGAAGAGGAGGAGAAGGAAGAGGGAGAGGAGAATGAAGAGGAGGAAGAGAAGGAGACAGGGGACCCCCCTCCACCCACACACCTCCTGCCCATGCCTACATGAGACATCACTTCATAAACAATGTTGCCTGAGCCGTGAGGTTTCCCAACTGATAAAACCTTCAAAACTTTCTCTTAAGCAATTTAGTTTCTGGAAACTAGAGACCTAAACAAGTTGCTTGCAAAAAAGTGGAGCCAGGGCAGCACCTGTGGCTCAAAGGAGTAGGGCACTGGCCCCATATGCCGGAGGTAGCGGTTCAAACCCAGCCCCGGCCAAAAACCACAAAAAAAAAAAAAGTGGAGCTAGGGACACACACCAGATACATGCCACCCTCTCATGCCCCCACCTCCTCACCCCCCAGCCTGGCCCCAGCTAGGGGTCCTTCCACCCCTTGCTGTGTGCTCATCCCTGTACTGACTCCCACATCCTGCTCCTTTGCACTCTGGCCTGGCCTGTGTATGGTCCCCAGGTCCCCTGGCCCTTTCTGCTTCTTGATATTTCAGTCTAAACTCCCACTGCTCACTGCTCTGTGCTCTGAGAGCTTAGGCCCCATAGAATAAGAAGCTGACTGGCTCCTGGCCTCTCTCCCCCCAGGGCACGAGCCGCTTTCCCAGGCTAGGTGAAGGATTGGACAGCCTGCATCAGATGCAGTTGGAAGTGAGAAAGGGGAAGGACCCCGCAGGCCACCTGAGCAGCAGCAGCCTTCTCAGGCTCCGCTGGCCAAAGAGAATCTTCAATACTTGCCTCTCTGAGGGGGTCCAGAGGAAAGAACCCGTCTGTGCTCAGTGGGTTAGGCCGGCCCCATATACTGAGGGTGGCGGGTTCAAACCTAGCCCCTGCCAAACTGCAACAAAATAAAAAAACTAGCCGGGCATTGTGGTGGGCACCTGTAGTCTCAGCTACTCAGGAGGAGGCTGAGGCAAGACAATCGCCTAATCCCAGGAGCTGGAGGTTGTGTGAGCTGTAGCGCCACAGCACTCTACCCAGGGTTAATAAGTGAAACTCTGTCTCAAAAAAAAAAAAAAAAGCTACATGACTTCTATCTCTGTGGGTCGCTGTCTGTCTGTCTCTTTTTCATACACACACACACACACACACACATACACACACGCAGTGCCTTCCTTTCATTTCAGTTTCACACTTCAGTTAACACTTTAATGCCTGCCCCCCTAACCCCCAAAGATGATGTCTCTGTCCTACCTTCTAACTCCAGAGAATATACTTGGAGATGCTTTCTCTGCCACTATGTTTGGTAAGTCCACTCACATTTAACCTCCTGCGCCTGATAAGTGCGACGTCTGAGGGTAGATTAGATCGCTCACAGGGTCCCTTCCGGCTCTATGGTGCGTGGTTCATCTGCTCAAGAGAAATCAGGCTAAAGACCCAGGCACTGCTGCACGGCTGTCTCGCCAGCGCCCTCTCGTGGGAAGATCCATAACCTACAGCAGCCACGGCACTTGAAGTAACAAAATCAAACCCTTAGATAATAATAATTCATGTTGAATTGAAGGCTTCCTATGCCATAGGTGCTGAGCTGCAGACTTCAAATCAATTACTTCATTTCACTCTATGACAGCCCTATGCGATAGGTGGGTCCGTTTCTACCACTTTAGAACTGAGGGACCTCAGGCTGCACGGATGTGTCCGCAGTCGCTAACAGGTCATAGACTGAGACGGAACACAGGCAGCGTGATTGTGAGGTATGTTCAGATACCAAAACCCAACACTGCACTAACTCATCAGAGGAAAATACCTTCAAAATATTTTTAAAATGGAAAACGACTTTAAAGATCATCCAGCCAACGTTCCCCCAAATGGGTCACCATTAGGAGGCCTCCCCAGCCCCATAATTAGGCAAGCCAATTCCCTGTAATCAGTCATTCACAAGCAAATGAATGTATATGTGTACGTGTATGTGTGTGTATCTGTTTCCTGCTAGAACCCTGACTGATACATTGACTATAGGAAAATGGCCCTTTGCATGGCATGATTGATGCCATCATGAAGCAAAAACACCACAATGACTGATACCCTAGTGTTCTGCAGTAAGGTATAAGACACTGCCTGTAGGGTGGTGCCTGTGGCTCAAGGAGTAGGGAAAGGGGCCCCATATACCATATACCAAACCTGGCCTGGCCAAAAACTACAAAAAAAAGGACACTGCTTATAGCACAGTTAACCCTGTGGTAAAGATGTTTATCTAACCACCCCAGTTGTGAGAATTTTTGCCAAGAAAGTCATGACCACCCCCACTGTCTTTACCCTAAAGGCTTTACCCATAAAGTATACTTCCTGGAGGGCAGGTGTGGGGATCCACCATCTCATCGTCTCATGGGTCACTGCTTCTGTTTGTCTGTCACTAATAAATATTTCTTTCAGAGAAGCTGAATTTGTCGCCTTCTTTCTTTAGCCTCTCAGCTTCCTTGGCCTTTGAGAGCAGATTTACAGTGACCAAGGGCAGCTTTCCGCACAGCTGACATCATTTTCCTTTTTCACCCCTTTATGGTTAGTGACATCACAGTGTCAGACAAGCAGGCTCTGGCACAAAAGTCACCCAAGCAGCAGGGGAGTAAGGTTTTTTTTAGAGTTTTAAAAGTGTGCTTTTAATGAATGCTTGTTAGGTACCAGACACGTGCTAAGCCATTTATGTGCATTTCCTCGATGTATATATCCACTTAGTTTAATATTTATAACAAGATATGACTATACTACCATAGTTTTATTATTCCTAAGTTACAGGTGAGAGAGTTGAGGCCCAGTGTGTTTATTTTTCTTGGTCAAGGTCAGACGGCTAAATGATAATAGAACTGAGACTTGAATCTACTGCAAAGCCAATGCTCAGCTTTTACCCAGAAATACAAAATCTGATGCAAACTGAAACCATATAGGTACACAGGATTAATGGATCCAGCTGGGGGCAATAGAGGGTTATTAAAACCAGCAAGCAGATGCCCCAAATGACATTTCAACTTTCACTTTGACTTTGGTGAAAATCCAAATCTGGGTTTCAATCTAAGGAGCTTTCATAAATGTTTAAGATAAACACTTAAAATTAAGTGGAAAATGGGCAATGGAACAGGCAACACTCAAAATAATGTTCTAAGCTAAAACGCTCAGTCTCACTTATAATTGAAGAAATGTAGATAAAATCAATAACATACAATTCTCATCTATCAATCAAGCAAAGATTTAAAAGAGTAGAAGTTGTTCTTTGGGGGCCATTGCCACCACTTCTGGGGTGGGCTCCGGTGAGCTAGGTTTGCAGGGCCCAGCTCCCTCTGGGCCTCTCTTGCCACACTTCTTCCTGCTCTGAGCTTCCTCAAAAGTTTCCTGCCACCCAGCCTGGTTGAGGGGTTCCTGAGGCAGCAGCCAGACACCAAAGCCAGGCTGAGTGGGAAGGGCTTCCGCACTGATACCCTTTACGTCACTGAGAGCAACCTGTCTTGGTTAGATGGCCCTAAACTAAGATTCTCACCAGAATACCCCACCGTTAGTTTACATGGGGTACCCAGGTTAGAGGGTAGAGGTGTGATCATAGCCCCTGCAGCCTTGAACTCTTAGGCTTAAGCGATACGCCTGCCTCAGGACTCCTAGTAGCTGTGACTACAGGGGTGTGCCACCACTCATGGCTAAATTTTCTTATTTTTTTTTTTTTATAGAGATGAGGGTCTCACTATGTTGCACAGGCTGCTCTTGAACTCATGGCCTCAAGTGATCCTCCTGCCTCAATCTCCCCCAGACTGCTAGGACTACAGGAATGGGTCATTGTATGTCTAGACTTATTTGGTGTATTTATTAACTTGGTGGCTGTCAACTAGAACCAAATTCCTGAACAATTCATTTTATCTGTCAGAGTTCACAATTAAAAGAGATAGTAACCTGCTCCAGCTGCTTTAAGTAGAACAGAAATCTGCAGAAAGGATGTCAGGAACTTCCAGAATAGTAAAGAAGGATGAAGAACCAGGCTTGGAAAGAACCAGCCATGAGTAGTCTACACTAGGCAGAACTCCAAGCACAGTCAAAGAAAGGCCAGTGGCCCTGGAACAGGTGTTTCACAGCTCCCACTTCCCTCGTCGTAAACTCCTAATCTCAGAAGGGCGAGCTGCCCCCAGTCTGTGGTGCCTGGGACGTATGCCAGATCGTGGCTGCAAAGGAAGCTGGGGAAGGAAGACTCTGGCAATTTTAGTGTTTATGGCAGGAAGCCGTCTTGATCCCACCAAGAATCACTAGATTGACGTTTCCCCAAATTAGGAAGGAAACTTAGATACTTGGCAAGAAAAAAAAATTATCATTCATTCATCCCCCACCAGTATTGTAAAGTAAAGATATGAGAGAAAAATCTGCAGCTTAGTCTGGAATAGAGGTGGAGGGGTAAAAAATAGCTGGGAGATATTTTTTAAATAGCCACAGTGTACGTAGGTACAAAGCCATTTATCATCCCTGAGGCAATCTGGCTCCCTTTCTTGTTATTACACTACAGCCTCATCACATTGGGCACACTACAGTTTAGCCCAAAGCTTGCAGAAGGCAAGAGGAGGGAAAAGAAAGGAGCCTGTGCTGTGGGAAGCGGCAGACAAGAGCCTGGGGGTCCCTTGGGGGTTCTTGGTCCCTGAAGCCCACATCGTGTATATAATGCTACCCTGAGTGTGAAATCATGTCTAAAGGTGAATATTTTTTATTCAACAAATGCAAGTCAACTCCTTCATCTGGCATTCAAGTGCTAAAACAGTGGTCTGTTCCAGAGCTGAGGAGCAACTTTGCTTGGTTGGTCTTACTAAATGTCTCTGTGTATTCAGCTCCCATCTGGCTGTTTCTTAAGAGGCTTTGCAGGGGTATCCAAACTTTTTTTTTTCTCTTCTGCACATTGGTAGAATAAGAGTTATCTCGAGCTACACACTAAATACACAAATACTAAGGAAAGCTGATTAGCAATAAAAAGGTCCCTGCATACTTTTTGTGATGTTGGACACCACAGATCACAAAACCCATCTTCACAAAATCAGCATGTGGCCCTATGGGCTACAGGTTGGACATCCCTACAAAGGGTCACTTTCTAGTAAGCTGGATTTAGAATATATCTTCCACAGCATTGAGTAATGCTCCTGCTGAGGTGAGTCTCCACAGTATTCCTTTATAATGGGGTTCTGTGAATTCTAGTAGTCACAGAACAGTTCCTACCACAATTCCACCTCCATCTCCCACACCATCATTGGAGTCAACATTCTAAAGACATAAACACACTATTTCCCCCATTAAAAGTGCTTCTGAGACAGTAGAACACAGAGGTAAGGTTGACATTCTAGTTGGCACACAGAAGTGTGCTGCCTGACCTGGGTCAGGGCCAAGCTGTCCCGTGACCACCACTAGCAGGTCACCCGGTACATGTCCAGGAGTCCCTGCACTGACTATGCGTGGCAAGGTGCTGATCTCACTGTTGAGGGAGCCAGATGAGTTGTCCTTGTTCCTTTTCACTTCAAAGCAGAGCCAGGTTTCATTCTGGAAAGAAAGGATGGGTCTGTTGTTAAAGTGCAAGGAGAATGTCCCTGAAGACATTTGCACTGTCGGCCCTCTGATCTGTTGAATCATCCTCTGTGTTCTGTAATGTTCTATAATAGTTAAGGGTGTAAATTGAACCACAGTAATAAAATAAAAAGTTTGTAAGCTTGAGCTGCCCGTAAAGATGGCAGCCTGAACACATGCTTACCTCTGTATACCACCGAAGCTCCCGTAAAGCAATGGTTAAAAGACTGCTCAAAAAGGTTCAGGCCAAGTTTAATGAAAGGGGACTGAGATCCACCTGGGCAGAGACGGCAGCTGCACTGAGAGTGGTTGGGGCTTGTTTTTATACTGGGCATAGAGGGAGGAAGAGTCCAGCCTTCCTGCTGGAAGGCTTTGGTGGGTGGTCTTTCGTCTGGAGCTACTGGGGTGAGGGCAAGTAGGCCTTTTGTCCTGGGAGGGGAGGTGGGGAAAGGGTTAAGTACCTAACAATAGAGACCGAGAGAAATAACTACCCAGGGATGAAAAGAGTATATTTAATATCAGTATTCTATTAAAATAATTCAAGAAAGGAAAGGGTTCAAGTCTTTGATCAGTAAGTTATGTCAACCAAGAGTTATGTGGCAATGCTTTAGATAAGAATCCTATGCATTTTTTCCCCTTTAATGTTGTATTTGGGAAAAGAAAATTAAAATTCAGGGCAAACACTCAGAACAGAGAAAGTTGAGAGTTTTATAAAAAGGGAAAATGTTAGCTATTGCTCTTCCGGAAGGTCCATTAGCACTGCTAAGGTCTCAGAGTGCTGGCAATTCCCCGGGGAGCAGCAGCAGTGGTGACCATCCTGGACTGGAGCAAATCTCATCCAGCCCAGTGACCAGGACATCACAATTTTCATTCAATCCATTCCATGGCACAAATTGCTTTTTCTGGTTAAACACAAAGTTGTCCTACTAGCATTTAAATTCTTCAGAGGACACAATATGCACTTGGGCCCCTTGCTCAGCCATCCTGAACAGCCGCTGGTGGTAATCCTGTCTCCAGAAGTAGTACAGGGAGCAGCAAAGATGGTCAGGCTCACATTTGGATGGTTGGCCAGGAAGTCAGCACCTTGCCACGCACAGTCAGTGCAGGGACTCCCAGACATGTACCGGGTGACCTGCTAGTGGTGGTCACAGGACAGCTTGGCCCTGACCCAGGTCAGGCAGCAGACTTCTGTGTGCCAACTAGAATGTCAAGGGCCCTGGTTCTGAAAGACCTCACTGTCGAGGGAGCCAGGTGAGTTGTCCTTGTTCCTTTTCACCTCAAAGCAGAGCCAGGTGTCATTCCAGAAAGAAAGGATGGGTCTGTTGTTAAAGTGCAAGGAGAATGTCCCTGAAGACATTTGCACCGTCAGCCCTCTGATCTGTTGAATCATCCTGCAGCCTTTTCCCTGCCCTCCTCTTTGTCTGGGGCAATAAGGTTTCAATTTCTGCTTTGGTGGTCCTTGGGGTAAGACACCAAGAGTCCTATGCATTTTAAACATAGTGGTATATTTTTTTGATTTTATATTTTAATTTTATTCTTTTTTTCTCATAAAAAAGAAAGTAAATTCTTTTTTTTTTTAATGCCTGGAGTAGTATGAGAATTAAGCTTTAGGTAAACCAAGGGTTTGATGATAATTCAGGAAATAGAAAACAAGGGGACTCTTACCAAGATATTTAGTCCTGCTCTGATTTATCCCTTTTAAATGTTGCTCATGTTATTTTTAGAGGATTTCACCATCACTTTATGATTTGGAATGTTCCTTATCCTATAATAACTTTATAGAACACAAATGCTGGGATAACTTCGTAAAATAATAACATTTCTATTGATATTTACTGAGTACTATGTGTTAAGCACCATTCTAAGTGCGAAAGACACATCAGTAAAGTACTATCCTCAAATTGCTTTATTTTATGGAACCAAAAATAAACAAATGCATCTTAATCAAATATATTAATTGTGTAGTCTAAGGTTGTGGCCCAGGTGCCATGTGGATGAGGTACTTTAGGGTAAGAGAAAGAGGTAAACATTGGGGAAAGTTTTGTAAGAAAAGTAGGTATAAAGTCAGTTGTCAAGGTTGAAGAGGCATTTTCTTAGAAGAAAGGGTAGGACAGAAAATTCCAGGTTGAGGAAGCAGCAGGTGCAAAGATGTGGATTGAGAGGGAACCTGCAACTTTGGGAAATTACTTGCAGAAGCCTGCACTGGCTCTTGACTTCATAGCAAAAGCCAGATCATAAATGAATGTTCTGCACATACATATGATAAGCTAATGGTTATTATTGACCAGCTGGTTAGCAATTTATTTCTGTTCTGAAATTTCCTTCTTAACTTTTTCACTTTAAGAAATTGGTCTTGGCTCGGCGCCTGTGGCTCAAGCAGCTAAGGTGCCAGCCATGTACGCTCGAGCTGGCAGGTTCGAATCCAGCCCAAGCGCCAAACAACAATGACGGCTGCAACCAAAAAAATGGCCGGGCATTGTGGCAAGAGCCTGCTACTTGGGAGGTGAGGCAGGAGACTTGCTTGAGCCCAGAAATTGCAGGTTGCTGTGAGCTGTGATGCCATGCCACCCTATCCAGGGTGACAGCTCTGTCTCAAAAAAAAAAAGAAAAAGAAAAAAAGAAATTGGTATTGATTCTTTATTAAACAATTGGTGTTTGATTTTAATCAGGTGTTACATTGTCTACAGATTAATATTCATTCACAAGGCTAATCTTTTAACAAACTGTGGTATACGTACACTATGGAATACTATTCAGCCATTAAAAATATGGAGACTTTATACCTTTTGTATTAACCTGGATGGAAGTGGAACACATTATTCTTAGTAAAGCATCACAAGAATGGAGAAGCATGAATCCCAGGGACTCTATTTTGATATGAGGACAATTAATTACAATTAATGGTGGGGGTGGGGAAAGGGAAGAGCAGAGAGAGAAAGAATGAGAGGGGGTGGGAAAACGAAGGGCAGAGAGAGGGAAGGAGCAAGGGGGGTGGGGTCTTGGTGTGTGCCACACCTTTTGGGGGCAAAACACGATTGTAAGAGAGACTTTACCCAACAAATGCAATCAGTGTAACAAAAAAAAGAAAATGTCTTTGTATATCATGGGATCCAAAAAGGATAGCTGACCTCTACCCTGCAAGTAAATTTTACTAAGCTATAATTTTTGATCAGCACTTGGAAAGGAGCAATGTTGCATGTTTTGTAAGGTGGGCTCTTGAGTCAGATTTATTTGACAAGGCCTTAAACCCTTATAAGCTTTCAGATTCCTTAACTGTAATATTGACTATTTTACACAATTTTGTGAAGATTAAGTTTGTTCACATAAGGTGCTTAGTATTGTATAATGCTTGGAACATCACTAAATTGTATGTATTGTTTTTATTTTGAAAGGAAGTGACTAGAAATTTCTCCCCTAAAGAGGGCTGTATTTAAGGCCTGCCTGGCAATCGGGGAAAAGCTTGACAAAGATTGGAGCTATAATAGAGACGTAAAGAAAGTTTAGTCTGAAGGGTATGTGCCAGGGAATAAGGGCAACAATGGCAATTTGGGAGATTTTAAGAAGTGTTTGAAAGTTGAGTGGGGAAACAAGTTTTCATGGCTAGATGATTAAGGTAAAGATAAATGCTAAAAAAGAGAAAATTGGCTTTTCCTTTAGCAATCCACTATTTTCAAAGTGACAAGTTTCCTTATTCAGGAAAAGCGTAATGTATAACATTAACCACCAGATGGCACTATATGAACTTTATGAGTAAAGTATAAAGGCTTCACTATTCATTATTGTGTCTCAAATATGTAGGTATCAAGGGTAAGAAAAATGTCAGTTACTGAAGGCCCTAGGGTGTTGCTGTTCCACTTGGGTAGATGGACAGGCAAGGGGGCCACGTGGGAAAAAAGCACTCACACTCAGTTATTAACAATGCAATAACTGAGAGGCACCAACTCCATATACATAAGAATGGCAAAGAGCCACCTCCAGTGAAAACTTTAAGGATCTTTTATTGAGTAAAGTTAATTATAGAAAGATCTTGGGCGGGTCTGTGGCCCAGTGGGTAGGGCCCCATATATGGAGGGTGGAGGGCAGCTAAAACAGCAGTGGCAACTGCAACAAAAATACAGCTGGGTGTTGTGACAGGTGCCTGTAGTCCCAGCTACTTGGGAGGCTGAGGCAGGAGAATCGCTTAAGCCCAAGAGTTTGTGGTTGCTGTGAGTTGTGACTCCACAGCATTTCACCAAGGGCGACAGAATAAGACTCTGTCTCCAAAAAAGAAAAAAAGAAAGAAAGAACGAAAGAAAGAAAGAACAAAAGAAAGAAAGAACGAAAGAAAGAAAGAACGAAAGAAAGAAAGAACGAAAGAAAGAAAGAAAGAAAGAAAGAAAGAAAGAAAGAAAGAAAGAAAGAAAGAAAGAAAGAAAGAAAGAAAGAAAGAAAGAAAGAAAGAAAAAGAGAAAAGAAAGGAAGAACTTTACCCTGGCAGTAGAAAGCTAGGAAGTAATGGGTAGTCACAAAATCATTAGCAAAAAAAGAACAAATACAGGTTATCTGTAACTTTTCCTAGCTTACTCTAGTAATCCCAGTCTATTTAGACTTGCTCAGTCAGATCTTAATTTTCTTTCTTTCTTTTTTTTTTTTTTTAGACAGAGTTTTACTTTGTCATTTTCCATAGAGTGCCTTGGTGTCATAGGTCACAGCAATCTCAAACTCTTGATCTCAAGCAATTCTCTTGCCTCAGCCTCCCAAGTGGCTGGGGCTACAGCCACTTACCACAATGCCTAGCTATTTTTAGAGATATCTCGCTCTGGCTCAGGCTGGGCTCAGGGTAATCCACCCAACTCAGCTGCCCAGCCTGGTAGGATTACAGGCGTAGCCAACTGCACCTGACTAAATCTTTACTTTTATTTTTATTTATTTAGGTTTTTTTTTTTTTTTTTGAGGTTTTTGACCAGGGCTGGGTTTGAACCTGCCACCTCCGCCATATGGGGCCGGTGCCCTACTCCTTTGAGCCACAGCATTTTGTTTGAACTCCCAAAGCCAGATCTGCCTGAGGAGCTTAAGAATGTTAGGTCTGGGCAATCTGAGTTGCTTAACATCCATTTAAACCGTCAGGCTTCTACAGCCCTGTGCCGTTTGCAGCGGCCAGTGGGGAGAGTGTCTGAGGAGCCGGAACTTTTATCCACAGGCCCTCTGGGATGTTAGCCTAATCTTTCACCTATACTGGGGAAAGTTGCCATACTCGGTGTTTCTTAGGTAGTATTCACTGGAATGTTAATGCATTATTTAGTTTTAGTAAATGGAGTATAGAAATTTCTTTCAGAAGAGATTAATTATCAAGGGAAGTGAAAAAAACTTGACAATTTCTTTCCTTTGGGAAACCTTCAGAATATAAAAGTGTACTCATAGGCACATTGGTGCTTTTTCTTCATTCTTTATACATTTGTTATATCCTGAAGAGGAGCTTCTCTACTAATTATTTTTATATTTTAGCTTCTTTTCTTCTTTACTTTTTGACCAAAACTTTCCTTCTTTTAACCGTAAGTAAACATGATTTTTAAAATGGAGCTTTTCATTTTAACTAGACACATTTTAGAATATTTTACATAATTTGAACTTTTACCTTTATCAAAATACATTTTGGATTTCTGATCACTGTTAAAAGACAGTGTTAGATAATTGAAAAACTTCATCTCCCTATCCCGATTATCCACTGAAAAGCTCAAACCTATGGCCCGCCCCCAACGGCTCTTCCCGCCAGAGCAGTAACACCTTATTGGCTGTTCTACCATCCCGTCACCTCCCCTAATAGAACCTACATAAGGTGCCCTTGTCTTCTCTTCTCTTCTCTCTCTCCTCCTGTGTGTCTCCTCTCTCTCTCCCCCTTCTCTTCTCTTTTCTCCTCTCCTTTCTTCCCCCGTTTCTCTCTCTCTCTCCCCTCCTCCTTAATGCTGCTCTGCAGCTTCCCCCACCAATAAAGACCTTTTGTACAAGCCTTAGTGTTCTGTGAGATTTATGCCAGTCGAATGCCCCCCTTTCATCTGGCGTCAGAAGTGGAATCTAATTAGGGAGAGCCTCAAAAGGTAGCTTCTACCCCTTCCATTAGGTTTTAGCCCCTGGGGGCTCTCCCTATCTTCTGGCACTCCCAGCATTCACCACCATATTGGCTTGTGTCCATCTGCCAAGGCGTTACAATCACCACTCAACACCGGCCTCATTTCAAAATCAGTGAGTACCCCTATGGGAGCGAATTTTCACCAATCATGGGCTAGGTTGCTTACATTCCTGGTGATTCACCCAAATCGAGGCTTGAGTTCCCAATTCCCCTTAACCTTGCCTGGCCTAGCATAGCGCTTCCACACCTCGCACCAAAATTCCTGGTGCTAGGTCTCAAGCTCTCCTCAGCCCCAAGGGTCTGACGCAAATTTAAGTATGGTGACAGCCATCTTAACCTGTGTCGCATTTTCTTGGCCACAACAATGCTGTGAAGATGTTCCCCGCTTTGTTCTGGTCCACGCGTGATTCTGCTCATGCTTTATTTCCACGACGAATCACCATGGGTGCAGGCTATTCTATCCCACCTAACTCCCCCTTAAGGTACTTATTACACCACCAGGTAAAATTAAGATTAATTAAACTCTCTACCCAGGTTTGGCCACTTTACAAGCTAAATAACCAAAGTATCTAGCCAAGCTATAATTCATTTAATTTTCTTTAATCCAAAACTTCTATAACTATTATAAGCGCCTTGGCAAAGGGAGCGAGGTCCCTTATGTTCAGAACTTCTCCTATCTTCAAACCAAGCCTAAGTTACATTCAGATAATTCTAACATTCTTGTAACTAAGAACTGTTTCTACATCTCCATCTTGCTAAACAGAACCTATTCAAACTTTCCGCCATACTAGGCTCCTCCCTCAACCACACAATTGCCTCCACCCTCTATCCCTCCTACTTCCCTGACAACCAATCTAAACTCGCCTCCTGACTCCTCCCCTCAACTAGCCCTCAAAGTTCTTCCTGTTGTCTCTCAATCCACTTCTGACTGCTCCAAGAAACACTTCCGGACCTCTTTACCCACTTCTTCCTCCAGCTCCTCCATAAAATTCTACAGTAACTTCCACTACTTATCCTTAACTTCCCTCCAGTCCCCTCACCCGCTCCCGCTCCCATCAGTCTCCAAAATTAGAAGAACCTTCAACTCTCTCTCACTTCCTAGCCCCGCTCCGTGAAGTAACTAAAATCAATGATACGATTTCTGTTTATTCCTTTCCCATAGCTAAACTCACACACCTTAAAGTTAGACTAAGTTCCTTTACTTTAATCCTTCTCATTTTATTCAAAAGTTTTAATTTATTACTATATCCTATAACTTACCTAACATAATGTTTTATTATTTTAACTAATACCCTAACCTCTGACGAGTGCAAACAAGTGTAGGAGAAGGTGAAAGAAGCACCAAATCAATTTCATATATCAAACAATAAGCATCCTACAGGTAACACTGTAGTCCTTAACTCCCAACTAAATTAAATTATAATAATAATGGGGGAAAAAAAGTAAAGACATTTTTATTACCTCCATTCTTTGCACACTTAGAGCTTCCGCCAAAAGGGCTATCAGTTATGACAAATTAAGGAAAGTCATACAAAATAAGTCTAAAAAATCCTTCAACTTGCCTCCAATGTCTTACTGAGGCTTTTATTAAGTATACTAATTAAAATCCTAAAACAATAAGTGGGAAAAACATTCTCATAACTTATCTCTTTAACCAAAGTTACCCCAACATTGAACTTAAACTAAAGATCTTGGAGCACAGACCCCTGACACCCCAGGCGGTGATCTTAAACACAGGCTTTACAATGTGACTAAGGCCATCATTTCTAACCTGCCTAAGTCAGGAGCCAAAGGCTGTATCATAACTCAACCGCCGGGACCATACTACAAATGCAGTGAAGACCACTGGGTACAATGTTATCCCAATCCTAAGCCCCCCCCCAGGGCGATGCCTTCTCTACAAAAAAAAAAAACAGCCATTGGAAAGCTGACTGCCCCTCGGCCCAGAGAGGCCATGGGGCCAGCTGCCCGCGGCTCCTCCAGCAGACTAGTTAAAGCTTGCCTCTTCTGAAGACTAACGAGACCTGGCTTCTCTCACCTGATGAAGAGCATCTCTGCAGAACCAAGAGTAACCCTGATGGTGACAGGTAAAAATGATCACCTTTCTTTTAAACACAAAAAAATTAACTTTTCAGCTTTTAAAAAAGTCAGTGGTCCTACCTCCCTGTAGCCCATTCTCTATTGTTGGAGTAAAAGGTTTTTCCCACCGTCCACATCAAACTCCTTTTTTACACTACATAATTGGCAATTTCTCACTTATACATTCCTTTTAATATTGCCTTCCTGTCCAGTTCCCCTTCTAGGACGTGACACACTTTCTAAATTAGGTACCGTTCTCACTTTTAATTTTAATTAATAAATGCTGACCCATCTCCTTCTGCCTCACTCTGCCTCGTCCTTTCCCAAGCCATCAAAGACCCATCACCCTAAACCATTGCACCAGAACAAGTAAATCCTAGGGTTTACTAAAACCCCCTCAATGCCTCCTACTCTCCAATTCTTGTTAAACTACTCCCTAATTGGGTGGCGCCTGTGGCTCAGCGAGTAGGTTGCCAACCCCATATACAACTCCAAACCTGGTCCCGGCGGAAATGCATCAAAAAATAGCCGGGCATTGTGGCAGGTTCCTGTAGTCCCAGTTACTCAGGAGGCTGAGGGAAAAGAATTGCCTAAGTCCAGGAGTTGGAGGTTGCTATGAGCTGTGTGACGCCATGGCACTTTACCGAGGGTAATAAAGTGAGACTCTGTCTCTAAAAAAAAACAAACTACTCCGTAATTGCCAAAAACCTATTTGCCGTCACATAAACTAACCCTACCTCTCAAACTTCTTTCTAACTTACTTAAACTGTATTCCCCCAAGGATTTCGTGAAGGGCTCTTTCATTATTTAACAACACGTTATTACAAGACCTCCAATCCTATGATCCCTCTCCTTCAACCTTTAGTTCAATATATCAATAACTTCCTATTCTATAATCCCACCTTACATAAGTCTAAATACAACACCTGTTCCCTCCTTGTTTTCCCTACAAATAAGAAATACACAATCTCTCCCTACAAAAATATGTAGTGTATTATTCCAACAAAAAGTCACCTTAATATCCTTCTATCTCCAAACTGCAAAGCTATTACTACAAATTAAAAAGCCTTCTTTGCAACTTTCCCCTACCTACCGCAAAACAAGAACTCCTCTCATTTAAAATTAGCTAAATACCTCAGAGCATAAATTCCCAACTTTTCTCTTCTAACTACTCCTTTATATAATACTCCTTACTCCAAGTGACCCTCATAAACTTCTCCTAACCTCCATTTCCACTTCTTTTAAATCTCTACAGCATTCTTTACTAGAAGCTCCAGCCCTACACCTTCCTGATCTTTCTCTCCACTTCCTCCTACATGTCACAAAAAAACCCGTGAATTTACTCTCAGTGTGCTTAAGCATCAGCTAAGCCCCACCTATACTCCAGTTGCTTATTTCTCAAAACATTTAGATCACACTGTTCAAAGTTAAGCCCCTTGTCTCAAGGCGTTAGCAGCTACAGTTACTCTAATACAAAAATCAAAAAACTCACTTTCGGTTCCCCTCCTACTGTCTTATCCCCTCATTCTCTACCTGATCTTTTAATATACAAAAATCTTCAAACTCTACCACCCAGCCATATTCTTAATCTTCAAACCTCCCTCTTATCTAACCCCTCATTATCTTTTAATACATATCACACACTAAATCCTATATCCCTCTTACCTACTCCCTCTGACTTGTCATCGACTCATGACTACCTTCAAACACTAAACATTCTTCTCCCCTACCTCTCCAACATATAAGAAAGACCGTGCAGCACATATGGCTGCTCTCCAAAACTCATCTTCTAACACCTCCTCTCACCCCTTGTTTTAAAATCATGATCACTCTCTGGTTGGCCAATTAAAACTACGTGCCCCTCTCAGCAGGAAGAAGTTACAGAAAAGAGAACTCCTTGTCCCCTATCCCAAGGCCAACCTTCTATTTTAAAATATCAAGAAGGGAGGAATGTTAGGTAATTGCAAAACTTCATCTCCCTATCCTGATTATCCACTGAAAAGCTCAAACTTATGGCCCACCCCCTACAGCTCTTCACGCCAGAGCATAACACCTTATTGGCTGTTCTACTATCCCGTCACCTCCCCTAACCAAACCTACATAAGGTGCCCTTGTCTTTTGTTCCCTCTCTTCTCTTCTCTCCTCTTCTCTTTTCTTCTCCTCTTCTTTCTCCTTCCCCTCTCTCCCTCATGTGTCTCCTCTCTCTCACCTCTCTTCCCTTGTTTCTCTCTCTCTCCCCTCCTCCTTAATGCTGCTCTGCAGCTTCCCCTGCCAATAAAGACCTTTCCTACAAGCCTTGGTGTTCTGTGAGGTTTATGCTGGTCGAGGACCCCCCTTTCATTTTCCCTGGACTTTCTTCTAGTATTTTTATGGTTTCATGTCTTAAGTTTAAATCTTTAATCCAGTGAGAGTCGATCTTAGTTAATGGTGAAAGGTGTGGGTCCTGTTTTAGTCTTCTACAGGTCGCCAGCCAGTTCATCCAGCACCATTTGTTAAATAGGGACTCTTTTCCCATTGAATATTTTTAATTGGCCTGTCAAAAATCAAATAACAGTAAGTAGCTGGGTTCATCTCTTGGTTTTCTATTCTGTGCCAACATTTACCTCTCTGTTTTTGTGCCAGTACCATGATGTTTTGAGCACTATTGATTTATAGTATTTCTGAGCAATGTCTTGGCTATTTGATGTTTTTTTTCTGATTCCATATAAAATGAAGTTTTTTTGTTTTTTTTTTTTTTTAGATCTGTAAAGTATGACAGCAGAGCTATAACAGTGATTGCATTGAAATTATATATTGCTTTGGGCAGGATGGACATTTTAACAATGTAGATTCTTCCCAGCCGTGAGCATGGTATGTTTTTCCATTTGTTAACATCTTCAGCTATTTCATTTCTTAGAGTTTCATAGTTCTCTTTCTAGAGATCTTTCAGGTCCTTTGTTAGGTAAACTCCCAAATATTTCATCTTCCTTGGCACTACTGTGAATGAAATAGAATCCTTGACTGTTTTTTCAGCACAACTATTATTGGTATACATAAAGGCCACAGGTTTATGAGTGTTGATTTTATAACCTGAGACATTGCTGTATTCCTTGATCACTTCTAAGAGTTTTGTAGAAGAATCCCTGGTGTTTTCAAGATATATAATCATATCATCTGCAAAGAGTGAAACTTTGATCTCTTCTGGCCCTATATGGATACCCTTGATTGCCTTTTCTTCCCTAATTACAATGGCTAAAACTTCATTTACAATGTTAAAGAGCAGTGGAGACAATGGGGAATCTTGCCTGGTTCCTGATCTGAGTGGAAATGATTTCAATTTAACTCCGTTCAATATGATATTGGCTGTGGGTTTGCTGTAGCTGACCTCTATCACTTTAAAAATGTCCCTTCTATACCAATTTT
Source organism: Arctocebus calabarensis (assembly GCA_963573935.1). NCBI lineage: Eukaryota > Metazoa > Chordata > Mammalia > Primates > Lorisidae > Arctocebus > Arctocebus calabarensis. Next base: position 27,705 of record CAUYON010003464.1, read on the forward strand.
CTTAAGTATTCTGATCATGAAGGGAAACTGGATATTATCAAAAGCTTTTTCTGCATCAATTGAGAGAATCATATGGTCTTTATTTTTTAATTTGTTTATGTGCTGAATTACATTTATAGATTTATGTATATTGAACCAGCCTTGAGACCCTGGGATAAAACCCACTTGGTCATGGTGTATAATTTGTTTGATGTGTGGTTGGATTCTGTTTGTTAGTATCTTGTTGAATATTTTTGCATCAATATTCATTAGTAATGTTGGTGTATAGTTTTCTTTTCTTGTTGGGTCTTTTCCTGGTTTGGGGATCAAGGTAATATTCACTTCATAGAATGTGTTGGGTAGTATTCCTTCTTTTTTCTATATTATGGAAAAGATTGAGTAATATAGGTATAGTTCCTCTTTAAAGGTTTGGTAGAATTCTAACAGGAAGCCATCTGCTCCTGGGCTTTTCTTTTTAGTGAGATTTTGTGTAGTTGATGCTATTTCAGAACTTGATATAGGCCTGTTCAACATTTCCACTTCATTTTGGTTAAGCCTTGAAAGGTGGCATGCTTCCAAGTATTGGTCAATTTCCTTCAGATTTTCATATTTCTGAGAATAAAGTTTCTTGTAATATTCATTAAGGATTTTTTGAATTTCTGTTGAGTCTGTTGTTATTTCATCTTTACCATTTCTGATTGATGAAACTGGAGATTTTACTCTTTTTTTCCTGGTTGGGTTAGCCAAAGGTTTACTTATTTTATTGACCTTTTAAAAAAATGAACTCTTTGATGTGTTGATCTGTTGTATAATTCTTTTGTTTTCATTTCATTTAATTCTGCTCTAATTTTGGTTATTTCTTTTCTCTTGCTGGGTTTGGGGTTGAAATGTTCTTCCTTTTCCAGTTGCCTGAGATGTCCCATTAAGTTGTTAACTTCCTGTCTTTTCATTCTCTTGAGGAAGGTTTGCAGTGCTATAAATTTCCCTCTTAAGACTGCCTTTGCAGTATCCCAGAGGTTCTGATAATTCTTGTCTTCTTTGTCATTTTGTTCCAAAAATTTGGTAATTTCTTTCTTAATGTCATCTATGACCCATCTATCCTTCAGCGTAAGGTTATTTAGCTTCCGTGTTTTTCTATGAGTATGCAGATTTCTGTTGTTACTGAGTTCCACTTTTATTCCATGATGGTCCAAGAGGATGCAAGGAATAACTTCTATTTTTTTTAAATTTGCTGAGGCTAGACTTGTTACCAAGGATGTGATATATTTTGGAGTATGTTCTGTGGGCTGAAGAGAAGATCCCACAGTTTTGTTAGGATGAAATGTTGTGTAGATGTTTGTTAAATCCAAATGTTGAATGGCAAAGTTTAAATCTAAAATTTCTTTGCTTAGCTTCTTATTGGAGGATCTATCCAGCACTGCCAAAGGAGTGTTAAAATCTCTGACTAGTATGGAGCTGAAGGAAATCAAGTTGCTCATGTCTGTTAGAGTTTCTCTTATAAATTGAGGCACATTTTGGTTGGGTACATAAATATTAATAATTGAAATCTCATTGTATTGAGTATTACCCTTAACAAATATGAAGTGTCAATCCTTATCCTTTCTTACTTTTGTTGGTTTAAAGCCTATTGTGTCTGCAAACAAAATTGCAACATCTGCTTTTTTCTGCTTTCCATTTGCCTGGAATATAGATGACCATCCCTCACCCTGAGTCTATCTTTATCTTTTAAGGTAAGATGAGCTTCTTGTGTATAGCAGATATCTGGCCTGAGTATTTGTATCCAGTCAGCCAACCTGTGTCTCTTTAGGCTTGTGAATTTAAGCCATTCACATTAATTAAGAATATTGATAAGCCTGGTAGAATTTGGGGTATGGAGTTTTTCAAAAGTCCAGTGGACATTTTTAATATCTTTGCCACTGTGAAAGTTGGAATTTGATCAAGTTTCTGAGGGAGTTTACTTTTGTGGTGGAGGATTGTGCTGGTCGTTATGGAGGATAGGTCTGAGAATATCCTGGAGAACTGGTTTAGCTATGGCAAATTTCTTCAACATATGGATGTCATTAAAGTATTTAATTTCTCCATCATAAACGAAACTCAGTTTAGTTGGATACAGGATCCTTGGTTGAATACTATTTTGTTTTAGGAGATTAAAAGTTGATGACCATCCTCTTCTGGCTTCAAAGGTTTCAGTAAAGATATCTTTAGTTATTTTAATATTCTTCTCCTTGTAGGTTATGGTTTTCTGACATCTGGCTGCTTTCAGAATTTTCTCCTTCATATTAACTTTAGTGAAGTTAATTATGATGTACCTGGGGGATGTCTCTCTCTGAGATAATGATCCGTTTTTGCCCTCCATTTCTCTTCATCTTTGAGTGTTTGGAAATCTTTGAAAGCTTTGTCTTCAATGTCAGAAATCATTTCTTCTGCTTGCTCCGTTCTGTTACTGAGGGATTCTGCTTCATTTCTCAGATCTTTGAGGGATGCAAATTCTTGTCTCAATATGTCAAAATCTTTGGTGAATTCCTTGAATTATTGAGACAATGTTTGAAATGCTCCTTGAATTTCTACATCCATCTTTTCCTTTATTCTGTTGATCTTATTTGCAATCCAAATTCTGAATTCAGTTTCTGTCATCTCAGCCATCTGTTTATAAATGGGATCTTCAGTTGTGTCTGCCAAATTTTTCCTTGGGGGGGTTGATCTACTCTAGTTATTCATGTTACCAGAGTTTTTTCACTGATTCCACCCCATGATTATTTTATACCGTTTGGCTAGATGAGCAGATAAGGAGAAGTTGGTTTGGGGGCTCCATGAGTAGTGATTGGCCAGTCCTTTGCCCAAAAGCTAGGACTGGTGTCTGTACCTTTTCCCCTAGAGCTTTGCCAAGGACCAGTACAGTGCTATAGCCTGAGAAACTGGGACCTTCTTGTTATGGTGAGGGCTAAGTGGCTCTGTCTTATTTTCAGCTGGTCTCTATCTTACCCTAGTGAATCGGTTACTCTGTGTTGAACTCTCAGCTGTGGGGAAATACCAGCAGTTAAGTCGCCCCCACCCTCAACAGGCAAAAATTAGAAAAGGAAAATCAAACCTTCCCACAACCATACATGCAGGGTACCACTTTGGATAGTTCTTGGGGGATTGGCCCAGTTCAAGTTGTCCAAATCAATTGTCCCAGTCAGCACCCGTCTCAGGTGGGAGAATTCAAAAGGTCTCCAGCAACTAGATAGCAGGGGTCTACTGGGAGTTCGAGTATGACTCGCTCTTGTGCTTCATGAGGTGAGAAGGACCCACCCAGCAAATGAAATAGTCTGGGAAGGTTGATGCCTCCTTTCCCACCTCTGTCATGCATCTCTGTCACACCCAGTCACTGTTAACCCTGCAGAGCTGTGATCCAGTTCCCTCCAATGAGCAGATGCTCCAGGGGTTTGTGCCTGCCTGAGTCATAGGGATATCTATGTCTCCTTAGCCAGGCCACCACTCTCTGCCAACCAGATCCGGCAGGGGGGGTGAGACCTGACAACTTCGGGTGCTTAATGGGAGCTCGGGTGGTTCACTCATTTCCAGCCCTGCCCCTGGTTGATATTGCTGACAGAAGAGAACAACTTTGCAGAATTTGTTTCTGTCTCAGCTAAATTCCCCTGTCGATCAGACACTGTTTGAGCAACTCAGCCCTGTATGTGCCACTGCCAAGTCTTGGCTGTAGTTTGTGTTAGGGCGGAGGTAGTCGCACTTAGCTGTCAGTTTCAGCCACTATCTGCCTGCCTTTGTTTCAGCTATGATCCCCTGAGGGCCACATGTGGCTGAGGGTCAGTGAAGCAGTCCTCTGAGTCAGCCCTATCCTGGTAGTCTGCTGTCTCTTCACGTGGGTATTCTAGTCCCTGTGCTTCACCCAGGCTGGTACCGCCTCAGGCATACCCTTTACTCATGGAGCCCGTGTTTCCATCCCAGATCTGTTCCACCAGTGGCTGCTACTGGAGAAGATGCCCAGCTTTCTCTGGTTGCCCAGAGAGACTGGGAGTGTCCTTTCAAAATATCCCGAGGTGTGTGAGCCCTATTGTTTCCACAGCTGCTGCTCTGTGCCTTGGGGCACCACCACTCCTGTATGGTTCCCTCTCAGTTGACTGACCTCTCCTTTCTCCTGTGCTGGAGAATCAGCACAGATTAGCAAGAGCCCATGCCCCATCCACACCCCTTGAGAAAATGCCCAAGAATCTGGACTCCATGGCAGACAGCTTCCAGACCTCAGGGTGAGAGTGGACAGGAGTGCTGGGAGTTCAAAATTGCAGGTAGAGAGTATATACAGTTTTATGCCTGGCAGGAGAGTGCCATGGCACCCTAGTAGGGGAAGGAGGTCCTGTTTTTAGAGAGTCTCTCCTATGGAATAAACTGGGAGGATATTTGAACTCTGCTAGCTTGTTTGTATGTATACTCCATAAATATAAATGAGCCGTTTTCATGGGGAAGGGTGCTCCTGTCCACTTGGCAATGGATTTTGTACCTGTTTTTGCATCCTTGAGGTCATAGCTCACCTCAGCAGGGTTGATGTGGTTCTTCAACCTTCTCTCTTGGCTCAGATCTGAACCATCAGCTTTCTTGCTAAGCTTTTGTCCTTTAATTCTCCTTCTGGATGGGAGCCTATATGGAAAGCTGGCTCCAGTCAGCTGTCTTGCCTCCACCCTGGAATTCTTTTTTTTTTTTTAAATTTAACACCTAGGTCCATTTCTCTGAGGGAGATATTTTTAAATACCACAGGAGCATGAACATCATGAACATCTTAACTGGGAATGAAAATCTTTTCCTTTTTTTCTTTTTGGAGATGGAGTCTCTCTCTCTCACCCCAGGTAGAGTGCAACAGCACATCAGTTCATTGCAACCTCAAACTCCTGGATTTAAGTAGCTTGGACTACAATTTTGTGCCAAGATGCCTTGGTAATTTTTTTATTTTTTGTAGAGATGGAATCTTGCTCTTGCTCAGGCTGGTTTGCTAGTCTCAAACTCCTGAGCTCAAGGAATACTCCCGCCTCAAACTCCCAGAGTGTAAGAATTACAGGTGTGAGCCACTGTGCCCAGCCTGGAACATCTTAAAGAAAATGCTCCTAAAACCTAACTAAAGAGTGGAATACCCATTCTTTCCAAAGCAGTCTGCAAAAAACTATTAGCAGGGTTAAACTGCCTTCACTGTTTTCTCCTGGGGTCTCCAGTTCCTGTTCTCTCAGTTACCATCAGTTCCTGCAGTTGGGTCCCCTACTCTGGCACCCATCCCTACGCACCACCTTTGCTCAGCAACTCCCTAGTCACACTCACCTGTCTCTTGTTCACTCACCTCAATTTTCAGTAACTAACTTTGGCTATGGTTCCAAGTCTGCACTTGCCTCCCAGGCTGGATGTGATATTTACCCTCTGTTTTCCTGGTACCAACTTCAGGAAGGCCCCAGCCCCAGCCTGTGCAGAGCAAAGGATCCGAAAAGCATTGGGAAAAGGAAACATTGGTTTTGGCAACTGATTGGATGTGGCAGGCTAAGATTGCGACATTACAGTTGGAGAAAGAAGAGTGAGATTTGCATGCAACAACCAAGAATCTTTGCAGCTCATTAACAACCTCTGGGAATATGACGTGTACAGTCTATGGGAAGAAAAATACTTGTGAGGCTACGTATCTTGAGCTGTAGGAGGGTTGGTGTCTCAGGTAACAATGTGAGCGTGGTGGTTAACTAGGAGAGGAGAATGAATTAGCAGGAGTGGCAAGGCAGAACAGCAGCCTTCAAAAGGAAAAGATAATAGAAAGGGATTAATAAACCCACAATGGGGAGGGTAAGAACTGCAGGGAAAGGCTCCATGTGAAGGCTTATGCTGGAGTTTGACTTGAACCAGAATTTGAACTGAATGAATCTTCTCTAGTATATTATAAAAATTTTCCCTCCCAGTGGAAAATTAAATGATAACAATTTGAGAAGAATTTATGCTTATGATTTATATTTCCTGAGTGAGTTTAATGGTTAAAATAGGTTCGGTTTAGAATTGACACAGAAGATAAACAAGTTCTGGTCTAATGGGAAGAATTAGGCTCTCATTGGCAAAGGACTTCCAGTCTTCCCTGAGGGGTTCTGGGAAGTCTTTAGACTCCCCTAGCTCCCCTCAGGGACATCAGCCTGAAACCAGACAATTTGATATTGATTTCCTGTGTTTCTTTCCCTTTTGTCGTCTTTTTAAAATGCAGACACTGTCATTTAGAAATGGCACATTAAGCACATTTGCACCAAGGTGTTAATGATTTTCAGATCTCTTTTGTTATGACAGATGTTGAGTAAGGGGGACAGCACCAGAATGCAAGATCACAGAAAAAGGTGGGGGAGAGAAGAGAGAAAATTAAGGGTAGTTATTTGCACACCCACATGTACAGCAGCATAAGTTACAATTGCCACAAGGCAAAAAGGAACTCAAATGAAAGGTGTAAGCAGACCACCCAGAGAGATCAGAGCCCCAATGCTCAGGCCAGGTGTATTGAAAGTAAAAAGGGACTCACCTGGGCAGTGCAAAGGTGGCGTCTTTACCCCAGGGCAGTTAGAGACCCCTTTTATGTGGGACCTGTAGGAGGTGGGCAAAATCCACAGCTTTGAAGGGGAGAAAGTTAGGGTCCTATGGTGACAACTTCTCAGGGGTGGGACTAACTAGATCCTTTGTCTCCTTTGTCTTGGGTGGAGGGGATTCCTGTAGGGCTACTTCAGCCATCCTAACACTAAATGTTCATCAATAGATTTAAATGAGGGCGGAGCATGTGGTGGCTCATACCTGTAATCCCAGCACTCTGGAGGCAGAGGCAGGTGGATTATCTAAACTCTGGAGTTTGAGACCAGCCTGAGCAAGAGTGATAAAAATAGTCAAGCACTGTGGTGGGCGTCTGTAGTCCCAGCTACTCGCATTGCTTGAGCCCAGAAATTTGAGGTTGCTGTGAGCTATAAGGCCACCGGCGCTCTACCAAGGGCAAAAGTGACACTCTGTCTCCAAATAAATAAATAAATAAATAAATAAATAAATAAATAAATAAATAAATAAATAAAATGAGTAAAGGAAATGTGGTATATACACATACAATGGGATGTTTGGGTGAGTTTATGTATAAATTTAGTTAACATGCAAAACTGACCTGAAAACTTCAATAGTAGAACAAATTTTAAAACCTTTTCTTGGAAGGCCATCTCTATAAAAGTGACTTTCCCAGTAAGGTATCTAAGATGTAACCTAACCGGATACCATCTTAACTGGCAGAGAGTTTTGATAAACAGAGTACAGTGGAGTATCTTGAGGCCTTAAAAAGGAAGGAAATTCTGACAAATGCTACATGAGACATGAGACAAATGCATGAGATTGGAGAACATTATGCGAAGTGAAAAAAGCCCAGTCACAGACAAATAAATACTGTTTGATTCTGCTCTTATGCAGTCCAGAGGATAATCAGATTTAAAGAGAAAGGAAGTAGAATGGTGGCTGCCAGCAGCAGGGGGAGGGGAGCATTTTTATAGAGATGGCCTTCCAAGAGAAGGTTTTAAAATTTGTTCTCCTATTGAAGTTTTTAGGTCAGTTTTAATAGGACAGAGTTTTAATTCTGCAAGATGAAATTTTGGAGATGTGTTGCATGACCATGTGAATGTACTCAACAGTATAGAGATGCACACTTAATGGTTAAAATGGTTAACTTTGTGCTTTGTGTATTTTATCTCTATTAAAAAAAATAAGTTCTGCCCATTTTGAAATTTTTCACAGAACAGGCCCTGAATAAAGCTGGGTTGTATTTTTGGTGACATCCCTCATGTTGCCCGGTTCCTCAGTTGTTGGCTAGATAGACCTGAATCTCAGCCTAGGCACTAATGGTTAGGAGATGGTTCACCCGTCAAGGGACCCTCTCTCTAGCTTCACAGGATTATCCAAAGGGGGAATTCTTCCTTTCTCCAAATACTTATCTGATGCCCATACTGGCAATCTGGAATGGAGGCCACAGATTATTTCTCCCCCCACCCCTAAGATGTGTGGTCATCATAATTTTCAATTAACTTTTTATTTTAATAAATCCTTTGAAATTTGTATGAGTTCAGAAATAATCTGGCTTCCAAGTAACTAGTAGGAAATGCTCTGCTCAAACTTATCCTAAGCCAGGTTTGCCTGAGCATGGACAACCGAGAGAAAGCAAGGGTGCTCCCTTCTCCAGAGCACACAGGGTCTTCTACTACAGTAAGAAAAGCACAGAGGAGATAATAATTTGATTATCCAAGTATGACTGGGAGTTGCTTTTCAGATGATAGCTATAAAAGCAGAGGACTTTGTATAACTAGAGGTTTGTCAGTCACAGGCATCCAGCTAATTCATCTTTGACTTATCTTCCATACACGTAAGGAAATTTCTGTATACTCTGCTTGACACTTCAGAGAATTGCCAAGTCATCCATCCTGCCATATGTTTTATCAACCTGGGAAAGAGGAAAAAGGCCTTGGTGCCAAGGATTCTGACCTGGAAAGTAAGCCAGTATGTCTCCCTGGGTATGCTTGCTTCTGGGAGAAGAACTTAACATTTTTGGAAGCTGATTTGCTTTTTCTTTTTACTCATAGCCACTGGACAACCAGGGATGCATTTGCTCTTTCATGCTGTGAAAGTAACACTTACCAAGTTACTATTTCAGAACAAGCCAAGCACCTGAATCATTAAATTAAATAATGGTAATCTGATGGCTACATCAGAACATGTGTAGAAGGAATTAACTAGCACATGGAGGCCTTGAGTGTTCCTTTGGAATCGCTTCCGCTTTGTGAAACTTTTCAAACAAGGAATTTTATAGTATTTTATAAGAATTTTCACGTATCTGTCTCCTGATAAACTATTGACAGGCTGCCATCCTTTTATCTCTTATAAAATACCTTTACTGATCAAAATGGAAGACTAAAACAGCATTTGGTAAAAAGTGACTAGGTATCAGCAGAGGCTAGTGGCTCTAGCCTGTGGACACAGCATCAGGGATGTGAAGTTCCTTTCTTTTAATTTTTACTTATTTATTTTTTGAGACAGGGCCTCTGTTGCCCATGCTAGAGTATGGTGACCTCAGCCTAGCTCACTACAACTTTGAACTCCTGGGCTCAAGTGATCCTTGTGTCTCAGCCCCACCAGTAGCTGGGACTACAGGTGCCCACCATAAAACATGACTAATTTTTTCTGTTTTAACTAGAAATGTGGTCTTGATCTTGGTTAAGATTGTCTCAAACTCCTGGGCTCAAGCAGTCTTCCAGCCTCAGCCTTCCAGAATGCTAGCATTATAGTAATGGGCCACCAAACCTGCCCCTCTTTCTAATTTTTCTTCTTCTTCTTCTTCTTTTTTTTTTTCCCCCTGTTTTGTATCATTAAATTCTTGAAGTTTCGGGTTTGTTTTTTTTTAAGCCAACTTTGAAACCTGCATTATCATTGACTTACAGTCAATAATTTTCCTTTTGGGAAAATTGTTCCTTAAAATGGCAGGAGTAAATCTTGGTTATATTGCTGGAGAAAGGGAAAGAATAATGTTTGAGAATAATAGCAAATAGGATTTTAGCTTTTCTCTGAATTTTAGATGCTTTCTAAAGAAGCATCATGTAGTGCTAATGTAATCAAAATAAATCTTATAGAAGTATAGATAAATAGTGTGACAAAAATATATCTTATCTAATTTGGAGGTTGTATTAGTCAGGGTTCTTCAGAAAAACAGAATCAATAAGAGAAATAGATATATGTACATATGCAGTGATGCATCATTTAATTATTTGGGGCCTAGGAGCAAAGGTTCCTAGCTTAGGGGTCTAGTAGGCTATAACATCTAAATTGTGTAAATATACTCTATGATGTTCATACAATGAAAAAATTGCCTAACCACACATTTATCAAAGACTACAAATCTATACAGCATGTTACTGTACTGAATAGTGGGGGCAATTGTAACACAATGGTAACTATTTGTGCATCTAAATATATCTAACTGTAGACAAGGTACAGTGAAAATATGGTATTACAGTCTTAGGGGACCCATTATACAAGTAGTCTATCATCAACTAAAATGTTAGTGTGGAGCATATGACTATATATGTGGAGAGAGAAGGAGCAAGAGAGTGAGAGAGCAAGAGAGGCAGAGAGAGGGAAGAGAGATTATAAAGACTTTGTTATAGAATTTATTATAAAGGATCAGCTCATGTGATTATATGGAAGCTGAGAAGTCCTAAGAGCTACAGTTGACAAGCTAGAAGACAAAAAAGCTGTTGGTGTAAGTAGTTCTAGTCTAAGTCCAATTCCAAAGGTAGTAGAACACCAATGCCCCAGCTCAAAGATAACACAGCGAGAGAGCTAGTTCTCTCTGTCAGACTTTTAATTTATTCAGACTTTTGACAAGTTAGATGTGGCCCATCCACATTGGGGACGGAAATGTTTACTTAGTTCACTAATTCAAAATATTAATCTTGTCCAGAAAAACCTTAAACATACCCCCCCCAGAATAACTAACCAAATATGTGGGCACCCTGTGACCCAGTCAAGTTGACACATAAAATTAACCATCACAGAGGTTGATATTACTTCCCAAACACAGCAGAATTTATGCATTCTTCAGGTCCTTGCTACCTACTGAATTTATTTGATACCAGCTGGTTACTGCAGCTGCTTGGCTAGGCTTGTGGACATGTACCCCGAGTATGGAGCACCCTCCATTTCCTGCCAGTTGTATCTGTCACAGCCTCTTGGAGTTATGCTGTGTCTGCCCAGGGGACTGCTTCCATTATTCCAAAGCAGCAAACCCTCTAGGGTTTTTATTAACTGAATTCATACCACAGAAAGAAAGACTGACATCTGTTAACACACCTGGAAAGACTTTTGTCACAAACCATTGTCTGCTTTGAGGGTCCAACGTACATGCCATGGTATGTTCTTCAAATCCATTGAATTCCCCTAAAAATCATTTACTATCCTCCTACAATCACCTACACATCTCCTCTCTTTTTCTTCTGAGAAGTATGGTACATAAGCATCCCTACCCTGCTGGAATACTGGACAATCACTCTGTGATTCTCCCCCATGCATGCTAATAAACTTGTGTAGCATTTCTCCTGTGAATCTGTCTCTTGTGAGTTGATTTTTCAGTGAAACTTCAGAGGGTTAAGGGGAAATTTCCCCTTGGCCCCTACATAGGCAGGTGTATACATACATACCCAGCACTAAGAGAGAGGCTCAAGCAATCACTAAGCTTAACAGTACTATGTTTATCATTTTACCACTTGTTGCCGTTAGAATTTTACTTTTACTTGGATCCAGTACACCCTTATTAACATAAATTCTGACTTATAGTGAATCCTCAGAAGGATGCACTATTTCACTATGGAAAGATCTCTTTATGCTTTTAAAAGCTGCCATTTATTTAAAAATGTTGCATGGGTCATCATGGATTAAAAATGATTTCAAAATACCAGAGGTTTATTGTTAATGTTATTTTATAATTAAAATTATACATTAAGGTTTGCGCTGGAAATGATAAGGAAGGATGGTACATATTCAGTAACTAGCCATGACTGGGAGAAAATAATATGGAAGAGTGCTTATCTTATATGTGTTCACCTGGTCCATATCCACTACTTATTGTTTTGAAACGAAACTGCTGCCTATATTGCTGCTTATACAGTATTTTTTTATCCCTTGACCCAAACATACGTGAGATAACATATCCCTGTGAATAAATGGAAGAAGCAATGAAAATATGCTAAAACAAAGGGTCTTATTTGGTATTTCTAGAGAACTCATTAAATTAATCTCACTTGGTTCTTAGGAAGACTAAGCTTGGAAAATCAGGCTTAAGAACATCTGTTGCACAGAAGAAACTAGACTTCAAGGCACAAGAATAAAAAAGAAATAGAGACAAAATGTTACCACCACTCATTTGTCTGGAACACATGATTGCTGTCAGGTGGCGGGGTGGGTTGGGAAGGAGAGGGTCGTGCCAGTCAACCTGCATCTTCAATTTGCAGTAGCCCAGTTCATGGCATAATCCATACACTCAGCAATAAGAGATAGCATGCTTATTTACTTGAGAGACCCAGAGAATAGCAGCAAGATCTTTATTAATGGAGACATTTCTGGCCTCTTGTGCTTCTCCCTTTGATAAGCTGATTACTGCTTTATTGGTAACGGCTTTTCAGGACCATGGACAGATCTGCCTCAGCAGGGAGTCTTTCCTGCTCCTGTTCTTCCACTTAAAGAATTTTAGAGTAAAATAGACCTGAAAGGTTAACTATTTCATGCCTCCATTTTGCAGATGAAAAAACTGATACAAAAGTTAAATACATGCACAACTCAACACACTTAAATCCAAAAAGCAGCCTTTGCAGTGACACCACACAATGTAGGGAAAGGCTCCCTCAGAGCAAGTAGGTTTAAATACATTCTACCTCATAATAGCTATGTGGAGTTTGAGCTGCATTTTCCTCATTCTGTACAATGGGGGTCAGAATGTCTTTCATGCACAGTTGTGGGGATGAGAAATAAAGCGAGTAAAATGCCCAGCACAACTTGTCAGAGAGTAAGGGTTCCATGAATGACAGCCAACAATAAGATCAACACTCAACTCACGCACACCATCCTGAGAAACAGACAAGTGCAAAATGTCACCCAAGGTGCTGTTGGCACCCCAAAATAAGTTAGACTGTGAATTCTAGAGAGCTCAGAGTTCCACCTGACTTATTAGAAACTATATACACACCCTTTAGGGCAAGGAGTTTCAAAGATAACTATTCTATTCTCTCTTTTTCCCCTCAGAAATTACAGTTTAAGTATTATCCAAGTATTAGCTGCATAGTTGGGTTGTTTGAACTAGGATCTGACAACCCCAGCAAACTGTACCTTTCTGTTTAATCTCAAAACTTTGTTCTGTAGCCTTCTAATGATGAGCTCTCAAGCAGTCTCTCCCTGTCTGCATTCATCTCTCTCTCAGACAGTATTAAGATCACTAATATCCATTCTCCCTTTCTTCCCACCTATGCCTTCCACTTCGTGTGAGATTTTTACTGAGTATGTGCTGTGTGCCAAATATCATGTGAGAAGGTAAACATAGTTTCTAGCTTTGTGAATCTTCCATCTGAAAAAGAAGATAGGCATTAAATAAGCAATTACCATAAAGTCGGGGTGTATCACCTATAAAGATGTTCCTGCTTTATAGAAGTGAAAAGTATCTCTTTCTCATAAAGAGCTTAAGGGCTCTCATCTAAGCTGTGGAAAAGTGTCATAGGAAATCATTATCATTATAATAGCCTAGTTGTTACCTCCGTAATGGTTGTATAATGGCAAAATCCAGCATTTTGAACATCATAAAATTAAAAATATGAATTTTCTTCTTAGGATTATCAACAGTTTCCTTCATTGGGGAAAAAAATCCCCAACAGAATAGGATCCTTTTAAACATATCTAACACACAAAAAAGAAAATCTTCTAGAAGTGCATTAAAATATATAATCACAAAGCCTTACACTGTGCCAATAATCACATTGAAATGCATACAAAGGAGTTTTAAAATTCAGATGATTGACAGTTCAGTCTGGAATGAGTGTTTGAGAATTGGTGATTATATGATTTTTTTTTTTATTGTTGGGGATTCATTGAGGGTACAAGAAACCATGTTACACTGGTTGCATTTGTTGGGAAAGGTCCCTCTTACAATCGTGTTTTGCCCCCCCAAAGGTGTGGCACACACCAAGACCCCAAGACCCCACCCCCCTCACTCCTTCCCTCTCTCTGCTCTTCCTTTCCCTACCCCTCCCTCATTCTTCCTCTCTCTGCTCTCCCCTTCCTTCACCCCCACCATGTCAATAATTGTCATTAATTGTCCTCATACCAAACTTGAGTACATGGGATTCATGCTTCTCCATTCTTGAGATGCTTTACTAAGAATAATGTGTTTCACTTCCATCCAGGTTAATACAAAGGCTGTAAAGTCTCCATTTTTTTTAATGGCTGAATAGTATTCTATAGTGTACATATACCATACCTTGTTAATCCATTCCTGGATTGGTGGGCATTTAGGTTGTTCCCACATTTTGGCGATTGTAAATTGAGCTGCAATAAACAGTCTAGTGCAAGTGTCCTTATGATACAAGGATTTTTTTCCCTTCTGGGTAGATGCCTAGTAATGGGATTGCAGGATCAAATGGGAGGTCTAGCTTGAGTTCTTTGAGAGTTCTCC
>CAUYON010003465.1:0-12007 GCA_963573935.1 Arctocebus calabarensis
CTTTTCCTCTTAGAACTGGAACCAGACAAGGTTGTCCTCTGTCACCATTACTATTCAACATAGTGCTGGAAGTGCTAGCCAATACAATTAGGCAAGACAAGGAAATAAAGGGCATCCAAATGGGAGCAGAGGAGGTCAAACTCTTCCTGTTTGCTGATGACATGATCTTATACTTAGAGAACCCCAAAGACACAATCACAAGACTCCTGGAAGTCATCAAAAAATACAGTAATGTCTCAGGATATAAAATCAATGTCCACAAGTCAGTAGCCTTTGTATACAGTAATAATAATCAAGATGGGAGGCTAATTAAGAACACAACTCCCTTCACCATAGCTTCAAAGAAAATGAAATACCTACGTATATATCTAACAAAGGAGCTGAAGGACCTATATAAAGAAAATTATGAAATCCTAAGAAAGGAAACAGCAGAGGATATTAACAAATGCAAGAAAATATAATGCTCATGGCTGGGAAGAATCAACATTGTTAAAATGTCTATACTTCCCAAAGCAATCTACCTATTTAATGCCATCCCTATTAAGATACCAACATCATACTTTCAAGATTTGGAAAAAATGATTCTACATTTTATATGGAACCAGAAAAAACCCCATATAGCTAAGGCAGTTCTTAGTAATAAAAACAAAGCTGGGGGTATCACCATACCAGATTTTAGGCTGTAACACAAAGCCATAGTGGTCAAGAAGGCATGGTACTAGCACAAAAATAGAGACATAGACATTTGGAATCGAATAGAAAACCAGGAAATGAAACTAACATCTTACAACCACCTAATCTTTGATAAACCAATCAAGAACATACCTTAGGGAAAAGACTCCCTATTCAATAAATGGTGCTGGGAGAACTGGATATCCACATGTAAAAGACCAAAACTGGACCCTCACCTTTCTCCACTCACAAAAATTGATTCAAGATGGATAAAAGACTTAAATTTAAGGCATAACACAATAAAAATTCTGAAAGAAAGCATAGGAAAAACACTGGACGATATTGGCCTGGGGAAGGACTTCATAAAGAAGACTGCCATGGCAATTGCAACAACAAAAATAAACAAATGGGACTTAATTAAACTCAGAAGCTTCTGTACAGCTAAGGAGACAACAACCAAAGCAAATAGACATCCTACCCAATGGGAAAGGATATTTGCATATTTTGTCAGCATAATCAGACAAAGGCTTGATATCCAGGATCTTTAGAGAATTCAAATTAATCCACATGAAGAAAACCAACAGTCCCATAAATCAATGGGCAAGAGATATGAATAGAACCTTCTCTAAAGAAGACAGACAAATGGCTAACAAACATATGAAAAAATGCTCATCATCCCTAATTATTAGAGAAATGCAATTCAAAACCACCCTGAGATACCATCTAACTCCAGTGAGAATGGCCCACATCACAAAACTGCAGATGCTGGCATGGATGTGTAGAGAAGGGAACACTTTTACACTGCTGGTGGGACTGCAAACTGATACAACCTTTTTGGAAGGAAGTATGGAGAACTCTCAAAGAACTCAAGCTCGACCTCCAATTTGATCCTGCAATCCCATTACTGGGCATCTACCCAGAAGGAAAAAAATCCTTTTATCATAAGGACACTTGCACTAGACTGTTTATTGCAGCTCAATTTACAATCGCCAAAATGTGGAAATAGCCTAAATGCCCACCAACCCAGGAATGGATTAACAAGCTGTGGTATATGTACACTATGGAATACTAGCCAGCCATTAAAAAAAATGGAGACTTTACAGTCTTTGTATTAACTTGGATGGAAGTGGAATTCATTATTCTTAGTAAAGCATCACAAGAATGGAGAAGCATGAATCCCATGTACTCCAGTTTGATATGAGGAAGATTAATGACAATTATTGACACAGTGGGGGTGAGGGAAGGGGAGAGCAGAGAGAGAAAGAATGAGGGACGGGTGGGGAAAGGAAGAGCAGAGAGAGGGAAAGAGCAAGGTGGGTGGGGTCTTGGTGTGTGCCACACCTTTTGGGGACAAAACACGATTGTAAGAGGGACTTTACCCAACAAATGCAACCAGTGTAACATGGTTTCTTGTACCCTCAATGAATCCCCAACAATAAAAAAAAAAAAGTTAAAGAAAATGCTCTCAAAAAAGGAGGAGAGGAAGTCTTTTTAAAAGATAGTTTATTACTTAGAGTAGTTTTGAGTTCACAGAAATGGAGGGAATGGTAAGAAAGGTTCCCATATGTATTTTGCACAGATGCACAACTTGCCCTATTATCAACACCCCTACCAGAGTGGTACATTTGTTACCTAATCTGTGAACTTACATTGACACATTATCAACCCAAGTTCATAGTTTACATTAGGGTCAGTCTTTGTAGATCATTCATTCTGCTGGTTTGGATGCATATGTGATGACATTTATTCACCATTGTAGGATTGTACGCAGTACAGAGTGTTTTCACTGCCCTAAAAATACTCTGTGCTCAACCTGTGCATCCTCTGCATCCTGCCAAATCCCTGGCAACACTCATCTCTTCACTGTCTCCACAGTTTTGCCTTTCCGAATGTCATACAGTGGAATTGTACATTAGGTAACCTTTTCAGATTGGCTGCTTATACTCCATAGGGTGTATTTACAGATTTTCTATGCATTTCAGCCTTGATTCACTTCTTAGATCCAAATAATATTCTGCTGTCTTCATGTACCAGTTTGTGTATCTGTTCATTTACTAAAGGACATCTTGGCTGCATCCAAGTTTTGGCAATTATCAATAAAGCTGCTAAAAATGTCCATGTGCATGTTTTTGTGTCATTTAAAGTTTCCAACTTATTTGGGTAAATAATGAGAAACATGATCACTGGATTGTACCCCAAGAGGATGTATAGCTTTATAAGAAACAAACAAACCGTTTTCGGATGCATCATTTATGTTTCCACCAGCAATGAATGTGAGTTCCCCCACATTTTCACCAAAGTTTGGATTTCTGTCATTCTATGTGTGTAGTGGTTTCTCATTTTTATTTAATAGAGAACATCTCCCTGATGACATAGCATGTGGAATGTCTTTCTAATGCTTACTTTCCATTTGTATATCTACTTTGGTGAGGTTTCTATTAAGCCCTTTAAATCATCTTTTCATCAGATTATTTATCTTCTCATTGAGTTTTAAGAGCACATTGCATACTTTGAACAACAGTCCTTTATTAGATGGATCTTCTGTAGATATTTTCTCCCAGTGTATGTCTTGTATTATCATTGCCAATGCATTGACATTGTCTTTGATTTGCAAATGTTGAACCAGCCTTGATGTTTTCAATTTTATGTATTTCTGCTCTAATTCATATTTCTTTTTACTGCTTATTTTGGGTTTAATTTGCTTTTTCTAATTCCTAAGATATAAACTTAAGACTATTGATTTTAGATACTTTTCTTTTCTACTGTGTAATCAAAGTTATAAATTTCCCCCTATGAACTCCTTTCACTGTGTCCCATAAATTTTGTTTTCATTTTCATTTAGTTCAGAATATTTCTAAATTTCTCTTGAGATTTCTCTTTGACCCCTGTTATTTAGAAAAGTGTTATTTAACCTCAATTTTCAAGATGTCTTTTTGTTATTGATTTCTAGTTTGATTCCTTTGTGGCCTGAGACTGGACATAGTATGATTTTTAAATTCTTTTAAATTTGTTAAAGTTTGTTTTATGGCCCAGAATGTGCTCTATCTTGGTGAATGTTCCATATGGGCTTGAGAGGAATGTGTATTCAGCTGGTACTGATGAAGTAGTTTATGGATGTCATTTATATGCACTTGATTGACGGTGTTGAGTTCAGCAACATCCTTACTAATTTTCTACCTGCTGAATCTGTCCATTTCTGATAAAAAGGGTGTAAAGTCTCCAACTATGATTGTGGATTAATTTATTTCTCCTTGTAGTTCTATTGCTACATTCACACACATTAAAGATTTCTATGTCTTCTTGGAGAATTGACCTATTCATCATTTCGTAAAGCCCTTCTTTATCTCTGTTATCTTTCCTTACTTTGAAAGAGAAATCAATCAATTAATTAATTAGTATGGCTACTCTGCCCTCTTTTGAATAATGTTAGCATGGAATATGTTCCTCTAAACATTTACTTTTAATCTATATGTGTCTTTATGTTTAAAGTGGGTTTCTTGTAGGTAACACATTGTTGACTCTTGGTTTTTGATCCACTGGGACAAACTCTGTGTTTAAATTAGTGCATTCAGACCATTGGTGTTCAAAATGATTATTAGCTTACTTGGATTAATATCTGCCACTTTTGTTAATTTTTTTATTTGTTGCCTTGTCCTCTGTTTCTATTTCTGTCTTCTTTGCTTCTCCTGCTTTTTGTGGTTTGAATTAAGCATTTTGTATGATTTTATTTTCTCTCTTTTCTTAACATAAGTTATATTTCCTTTTAAAAACTTTTAAGTGGTTACCCTAGATGTTGCAATATACATTTACAACTAATACAAGTCCACTTTTAAATAACACTATAGAGTCTCACGGGTAGTGTGAGTACCTTATGATAACAAATGATCCTAATTCCTCCCTCTTGTTTCTTGTACATGCATTATTACTATTATCCATTTTATTTATATATAGGGAGCAATTGTAATGGTAACAGATTCCCTCAATTTTTGTTTATCTGAGAAAGTCTATTTCTCTTTTACTTCTGAAGGATTATTTTTCAGCGTAGCGAAGTTTAGGTTGGTATTTTCTCTTAACCCTTTGAATATTTCACTCCACTGTCTCTCTTCTTCCACCCATGGTCTCCGAGGACAAGTCACATGTAATTTTTACCTTTGCTCCCTTATAGATAAGGTGTTGTTTCCTCTGGCATTTTTCAGGATTTTTTTCTTTAAAAATGATATGTCTGGGAATAGTTTTGTTTTGTTGGCTTTTATTCTTCTTGGTATTCTCTGAGCATCTGGGACAAAGGGTTTGGTATTTGACATTAACTTGGGGACATTTTCAGTCATTATGGCTTTAAACATTTCTACTGTTCCTTTCTCTTTTTGTTCTCCTGGTACTCATAGTCCCATGACATGTATATTACACATTTTGTAGTCGTCTCACAGTCCTTGGATATTCTGTTCTGATTTTTCCAGTCTTTGATTTGTTTACCATTAAGTTCTGTAGATTTCTATTGAGATATCATCTGGCTCAGAGATGCTTTCCTTAGCCATATTCAGTCTATTAAAAATCTCAATCAAACACATTCCTTATTTCTCTTAGTTTTTTTTTAAATCTCTAGAATTTCTTATTGATTCTTCCATTGGATTTCCATTTTTCTGCTTCCATTCCTCATTTATTCTTACATGTTTATCCATTAGAGTCCCTAAAATATTAATCATAGTTGTTTTGAACTCCTGGTCTGACAATTTCAACGTCCCTGCCATTAATAAAAGGCTGAGACCTAATTTTTATTAATAGTAAACCTGGGCATATGAACTGTGAACTTCACAAGCGTTTATCAGGTTTTTCCCTCCCCCTTTAGGTGTGACAGGATGGCTAGAACTGACTATTTTCACTCTGGGTCTCATTCAAGTCTCAGGTGCCAAAGCACCTTAGAAGTCACAGTCAATATTGGTAGGAGCGAGCATCTCAGCAGTAATCTCTCAGCAGCAGTCTGTCAGTTTTAGACTGCTGTAGTTTCTCTTGAGTCTATTTGTAGAAGTGACACAGCCCAGGTGTGGAGACTGCTATGGAATAATTCACATTCTCTTGTGCTCTTATGTGCTATGTGCTCTCGTGCTCTTTAACGAGAGACCAGTAATGTTAAATCCCTTATTGTCAAAGTATTTCTCACAGTGCCTCCTACATGGTTTCTTTTCCTTCCCTTTGCTGGATCAACAAGGGTATTTTTCTCTGATATTTACATGAGAACCTGGTGAAGCTGCTGGAAGTAATTCTCACAAAAATTGGGGAGGTGTCCCCTTGACTTGGTCATCCTGTAATTATTTTCAACTGTCATAGTTGTTTGCAACAAGCATTCAGCAATCTGTCAATTACAGTTGAGGCTGCTCTCCAGTGCTGCTAGTTCTGTGGCAGTTTCCACTTGTAAGTTCCTGCTCCTATAAGCTGTAACCGTGACATTTGCCAGTACATCTCTTCAATCTTGGGGGCAGCAATTCTTTTTTTTTTTTTTTTCTTTCCTGTGTCCTCACCTCACTTATGGTTTCTAGAAAAGGTGCTGGTTTTTCATCCTATTCAGCTTTTTATTTGTTGTTAGGATGGAGTAGTGACTTCTAGTCTTCTTACAAATAAAACTGGAAACTGGCTCTTCCCTTATTTTAAGAGGAAGAAATAAACCTCTAACATTTAATTTTAATTTGTGCTTGTGTTAAGAAGCTAAACCTCTATTCTCAGATTTTTAAATTTTGCATTCAGCAACACACCAGAAGAAAAAAAAAAAGGAAAACAAAAATTCCTTTAACACCAAATTCTGCAATTAAAGAAGAAAAAATACTCCCTTTCCCCCATTCCCTCTGCTTTATTCACAGTCTAGATCATTTTTCACTTACTTCTGAGAGTATTTATTATGCTACCAATTAATTGTTCTAAGCTGAGAGAGACAGAGAGAATAAATCATCCCCTCCTTTTAAAGACATATAGTTTCCCTGAAACAATTTGTTTGTGTTTCTTAAAAGATGCAGTCTTTCAAGTTCCTCCTTTGTATAAGAGATAGAAAAATTTCTTTGCTTGAGAACCAGAATTAAGGTTTTCATACTTTCCCAGTCTCTGGAATGGGGTAAGGGATGAGTCAGGAACCTGGGATTTGATCTTTTGCAGAATGGAAGCCCGGTGAGACTTGATGTACATTTAATAGTTTCAACTAAGGATAGTTGAAAACCTCACATTTACCTGCTTTATGTTCATTAAAAATTAACCTTGAAGTTTCTTTAGAAAACTACTAATTATTTCTTGCTAATCAATCTACCTCTGCTCTAAGATACCTTTACCTGTCTTAGTGAACCTCTGTCGTCTGAGTCAAATCCCTGAAGATTATGGGTGGTAAGAGAAAATAAAAGGATTCTGGGGAAAAAAGTTTAGGTTTGGAGCCAAATTGTTCAGATATTGCCCCTAAGAATGTCATAGCTATTTGCATAAACTTAAATGTTTCTAATTTTTCTTTTGGATTGATTGAGTTTATGTAAGGATTTCCACTTTAGGAATGGAGGAAACCTCAACACTTAGAACCCATCTATAACATCCCATTTATAGAGCTGGCTCCTTGTGGTATATTTGATCTTGTTACTATTTCTTAGGTCTGCAAATCAAGCTCTTAAACTTATGTGAGAACAAAATTCTAGAAGTGAAAACATTCAGAATTGAATAAAATCTTTCTCTTTTATACCACCTACTCCCTACCCCCCCAAAAAAAAACAAGAGGAAAATATCTTAGAACTTTGTAGATACCATTTTTAGAGCTCAATGCAAGCTTTTTCTTCCAAAAATCCAAAAGTGCCTATAAAAATAATGTTTCTAACCTTCTAGCTCTCCAATGTGAGCCCTTCAATATAAATGACACCTCAACAGAGGTTAAGTAGATGTTTATATTTTAGGCTACACGTCAAACACAAACCTTAAAATTCTGCCTAGAATGGAAAAAAGTAGAGAACCAAAAATGTTTATGACTATATTACTTTATCTGGCCTGGTATAATTTGTAAAAGTTTACTATAAAAAATGAATTTAATCATGTGATAGAAGCACACAGTTAGTAGATGAATGGGCTAATTTTATTATCTAGATTTTAATAAAGCACTTGCTACTGTGTCTCATGAAACCAACTTGGAAAATTAAGTCACATTAGCTCAGATGTGAATATTGTCACAAGGGCTCAATTTTAGTCAAATTCTCATTAAAAAAGAATAATTATGATCATTAATGCTTTAAAACTGCAGAAAGATGCCCAGAAGATGCCCAGAGCAGTGCCTCAGGAAATGGGCATGAGATGGTTTGAAATAATGTTTTCAGTAATGATGCAAAAGTTATAGGAGAGGAAAGATAGGAAGACAGTTTCTCAATAAGCTTGATAAAATGTCATTCCTGATAAATGAATCCTTTTGCATTTTTATTTTAACTATACCTTATATTGACACAAGGCATAATCCGCAGTTTTCCAGAAAACTCTTGGGCAGCTTAAATACCTTTAAGTTCTTACTGTGGAAGTAATTTCATATGTAAGTTAAAAATAACTTGTATTAACTTTTGAAGTTTGCTCGCTCCAGAATGTGTAAACCAGTTTATGTTAACTGTTTTGCACTACCATGTGTGAGATAGCACAACAGGATGAAAATAGCTTCTCTAAGATGTGAGCGGGAGCTGCTGAATTGCCTTTTGAAGCACTGGAAAAGCACCTAAATTCGTGTTTAGAGTTCCTTTCCTGAGGAGATTCTTAAGGATTGAAATAAGCTACTGTGAATATTTGGGAAGTTTACTTAAAAATTTTTTTGGCGTTGGTGTTAGTATGTATAATCCTGGAGGCAGAGGGTGAACTAGATGACATTTAAAAATATAAATAGACAAGGAGTTATCTTCAAAATCATGAAATGACCTAGAGAATATGTCCTGAGTTCATCTTATTCTTTGATCAGTCATTTTGGGTCTTAAAAAAAAACTAGAAGGTGGTACCATAAGAGCCCAGTTTTTTTTTTTGTTTTGTTTTTTTCATCCTTTTCATCCCAGTTAAAGCAGAGTCCAAAGAGTATGTTTTACTGTTACTCAATGGGTGACCTATATGAATATATAAGCTATTTTTATTCTGAGATTTTTGTTCTTGTCATTTATAAAGATTTTTTATTTTAACACCAGGAGCTCTAATTTAACATTGTGTTAGATTCTGGGGTAGTGGTGAGGCAGAGGCAGCACCTGTGTGTGATGGGGTGAGATGCCAGGAAGGAGGCGTCTACTGGCTTGTCATGGGAAGGACCTGTACTTGAGCTGAAGATGGGGCCCTTCCCACTAAGAACTCAGGCAAAGTACTAGAACAGCCTGGTTTTATATTAGCTGGGGGTTTGAACCATAGCTGTGTTGCTTGCTTTATATAACTCTACAAAAGGATGATATTGAAGATATCAAAGTAGGGGCATTATGGCAGACTAAAGAATGGTCCCCCCAAATGCCATCACCCTACAGAGAAAGAGAGATGGGATTAAATTAATGATTTTTGGATGGGGAGGATGGGATTAAGTTAATGATTTTTGGATGGGGAGGATTATCATGGATTACGTGAGTGGGCCTGAAGTCATTATAGGTATTCTTCTATAAGGGAGGCAGAGAGAGATTTGACTCTCAGTAGTGGAAAAGGCAGTGTGATGACAAAGACTGAGAATGGAGTGAAGAGCTTTGGGGTGAGAGAAAGAGGCCAAAAGCCAAAGATGAGAGGATCTTACCAGAAGTTGAAAAAAAATCAAGGAAATCGATTCTCCTCTCAGAACCTCCAGGAGAAAGCAACCCAGAAGGCATCTCAATTTAAACCCCAGTGAGACACGTGTCAGATGTGACCTTCAGAACTCAAAGAGAATAAATTTATTTTTTTTATGCTACCACAAGAAATGAGCGGGGGCATTACTAACAAGGAAGGTCCCACCAGTGTCATCAAGGCACAGGAGTGAGGATCAATATTGCTACATGTAATGTAAGGACACATTTGTGAACAAACAGATTGAAGGGCAAGATTCTGGACAAGATAAACATGCACATGAAGATAAATAAAGCTTCTTTCTGTCCATTGGTCTCTACCAAAAAAAAAAAAAGATCTAGTATCCAATATTAATATCTAATATTAATATTAGATCCAATATTATTATCCAATACCTAAGATGCATAAAGGAAAATGATCAGAATAAAAAGGAATACCCAGAAAAAGTACCCGGGATTTGAGTAAAGCTTCTTACATCCAGACAAATATAATATTGAAAACAATGGCAAAGAACTTGGGCTTTTGGGACAAAACCCCTGAAAACTAAGGGTATAAAAGATTTATACAAAGTCTTTTACACAGATTGGTAGGTTCCTTTACTGTCTAGTTTCCTGACCTCAGGTTAACTTTCCTGGGAACAGACAATCGTTCCATAAAACCTGCTATAGAACTGAATCTCTCAGATCCTACTTAAACTCAGTTTCATAAAAGATGACATGTCCTTGGTGTGACAGTAAGATTTCACTTTTTTTTTTTACTTTGCTTTTCTAGCACAGTTCACAGGATCAGAATTAAAAAGGAAAACAGAGGAAAGGAAGAGTTAAGGTTCACCTGCTTGGTTGGGGTCAACTTTCTGCCGTCCATATAATGCTGAAAAACACAATATGGAGTTTTCGTTTGTTCGTTTGTTTGCTATTAATTGGCTGTGGTGAGCCAAACTTTGAGACTGTCTGCTTTTAAGGAACAAAAGATCACACAGGCATAAAGAGAGTCTGTAAATAAAGTGCTGGCAATAGAATTTCTCCTGGTGAATAACACACATCGAATTTCTCGGGAAATGATTTCAATTCCTAGAGAAAACGACATTCAACTTCTTGATTATTGTATAATTTATTTCAGGGGTTTTTCACTCTCTTAAGAGTAAAGTGTTTGCTTTCTGTGGCAAACAAAACCACTAATTAAAACTGCTTCCAAGCAGCGAAATAGTGGAGCAAAGCAAACTGGCATTAAGAATTTAGTCTCAGCTAATTAGAGTCATTTCCAAGTACTGCATCCTGGAAAAAGGGAATCGTTTTGCTAAGGACCCCAGCAAGAGAAAGAGCAAAATAAAAAACCCAATATTTTCTCACTTTAACATAGAACATAAATAATTTTGCTCTGAGGCCCAGAGTAAGTATGGTGCTTACGGATATGTTAAGGATTTTGGTTTTCACTTGTAAAAAAAATAGGAAGCTTTGGAAGGGTCTTATGTGGGGTGAGAGTGTAATAGAACTAGATTTGCATTTAGAAAAGGTTCTGATGCCATGTGGAGAATGGACTGGAGAGGGCAAGGTTTGGTGTGAGTAGCTAGTTAAAAAAATGCTGCAGACCAGGCAAGAGATAATGGCATATTGGGGGCTAAAGGGACAATAGTGGAGATGAAAAAAATTGAACAGAATCTAGAGAGGTTTGGGAAAGAATATCAATATGAATTATGAATGACTTGAATATGGAGAGAGATATCAAGAACTTCTAAATCACCAACACTCAGAGAGTAAGGTTATATAGCTTTTAAACATTTAGCATCCTTTTCCCTTTTTAAACTGTGCTTTAGATACAAACACTCCCAAGTGACATTTTGCAAAAATCATATGGAGAGTTGGGGAAGAAATCTGTACTTGGAAAAGCTTACAAGTAAAAAATCCATATTGAAACATAATTTTATTTACTTATAAAACCTGTTATAAAATTTAGTTCAAGATTATGCCAAGAACCCACTTTTTCTCCAACATTTTAGTTTAATGGAAGAGTTTGTTGTTTTTTCCCCCAGAGGTTTGAGATAAAAAATTATCCTTAATAAGAAAAATTGATTCCTATCTGGCATTTAAAAGTAGCAATATTTATAAAATCCACTTACCTGAGATCTTCTTGGCCAAAATTTTAGGGTTTTATGGATTCTGGTAAAGCTGATAGGTACCAGCTATTCTTTGAGCTGTGCCATCTCCGATGTCTGTTTCTGGTTAGTGTGGCTGTAAGAAGCACGTGTCTCAGGGATGGGACAACCTCCATTTTTCTTTTTATTTATCTTGTCCCGTGACCGTACTTATTAATCCTATCTGTTATCATTAACAATTTCTCAGTTTGGGGACTTGATCAAACTAAAAAGCTTCTGCACTGCTAAGAACACATTAAGTGTAGCAGGCAGACAGCCCTCAGAATGGGAGAAAATATTTGCAGGTTATGCCTCAGACAAAGGTTTAATAACCAGAATACACAGAGAACTTAAGCGTATTGGCAACAAAAGGGTAAGTGTTCCCATCTCAGGGTGGGAAAAGGACTTGAAGAGAAACTTCTCTAAAGA
>CAUYON010003473.1:0-35394 GCA_963573935.1 Arctocebus calabarensis
GAAGGGCTTTATTCACCAGCTGGGCGCTCACAGCATAGAAGAATTACAAATGGCTGCGCTCCCCATCTAGCTTGATCTTTCCCTTTTTATTGACAAGTCAAGAAGTTCCACCCTTCTCATTGGCCAATTTGAATCAAGCGAGAAATGCTAGTCCAGCCCCGACAGAATTATAGCCAGGCAGTGTTAGGGGCTTAATTGAGATTGATGACAAAGAACTTATAAACTTGATAATCTGTGTGGTTCTGCATATTTTCTTTTCTTTGTTTTTTTTTTTGAGACAGAACCTTAAGCTGTCACCCTGGATAGAGTGATGTGGCATTGTTGCAGGAAGACAAGGCCCAACGGAGAGAAAGAGCACCCAAACACCATGTTTATAAGAGGAAGGGCTTTATTCACCAGCTGGGCGCTCACAGCATAGAAGAATTACAAATGGCTGCGCTCCCCATCTAGCTTGATCTTTCCCTTTTTATTGACAAGTCAAGAAGTTCCACCCTTCTCATTGGCCAATTTGAATCAAGCGGGAAATGCTAGTCCAGCCCCGACAGAATTATAGCCAGGCAGTGTTAGGGGCTTAATTGAGATTGATGACAAAGAACTTATAAACTTGATAATCTGTGTGGTTCTGCATATTTTATTTTCTTTGTTTTTTTTTTTTTTTGAGACAGAACCTTAAGCTGTCACCCTGGATAGAGTGACGTGGCATTGTTGCAGGAAGACAAGGCCCAACGGAGAGAAAGAGCACCCAAACACCACGTTTATAAGAGGAAGGGCTTTATTCACTAGCTGGTAGCTTACGGCATAGACGAATTCCAAATGGCCGCGCTCCCCATCTATCTTGATCTTTCCCTTTTTATCGGCAGTCAAAAAGTTCCACCCTATGGGTACCCGTCTCATTGGCCAGTTTGAATCAAGCAGGAGATGCTAGTCCCCACAGAATTATAGTATTTCACAGAACTTGGAAACTTCCCAGTTCCAGGAAGTAAAATTTACAAATTCCTAAGGGCTGAGTCACCATGGAGAAGACCCTGCAAGTGTATCCTTGTGCTCTCCTTGACAAGACCTGTTCTCCTAGATCTCACCCTTCTCAGGTTTCCTCTCTCACCATGGGTTATTTTATTTGATTATCACATTAACTTTTCTAAGTTTCTAAGTCTGTGTCAGATGAGGCAGCAGACTTACAGAGGTCAGTAAGTTGCTCATATTTACCTTACTAGAACTGGAGATTTGTACCACTTCTGATTTTAAACAGTTGGTTCTATCCACTGTTGTACACAGGTTTATCTTTGTTCTTCCTTGGCAGTGTAGGAAGCCTAGATACCCTGTGATGCTTATGTCTTTGTATTAGTCAGCTATTGCATAATGATGCAACGTAGTAAGCCAACTCAGAACTTTGTGGCTTACAGATATCTGTGTGTCAGCTGGTCTGCTTCTGACCTATGTGGGACTCCTTGGGCTTGGCTCCAAGTTGGGTTTTGCTCCTTGTGTCTCTCATTATCTTTGGATCAGAGCTACTCAAAGCGTGTTTTCTTAGACAAGAAAGCAAATGTAAATACTTTGCTTAGTGTCACTTCTAGCAAATTTCTTTGGTCAGAGTGAGTAATGCAGCTAAGCTGAAAGACAAGGCCAAGGAATAATGCTCTGCCTGTGTTGAGAGTGAAGAAATGGCTGTATCTGAATAATAACTGAAACTGCCAAACTGTTGATGGACCTGATTGTTATTGAAAAGTGTAGGAGTTTCGGCCTAGATCCAGTTGTTCCTTACACAGAGATCCAGTTATTAAGACAATGAGGATTACCAAGGGAGAAAGGAATTTTAATCTGAAGTATGTCTGTTGGGAAAATGGGAGAAATAGTCTCAAATCATCTCCTCAGCTAACAGAGATTGTGGGCTTTTTAAGGATCGTGGAGCAGATCGTGGGGTAGGGTGATTCTCGGCATCAGGAATATTGCTGAAGTGGCCTTGGAATCTCAATTCCTGTGCCTTCCAAAAATCCTGTTTCTATGAAACAAGTCAAAAAGTTCAAGTAGTTAGTTAAGGGGGAGATTATAAAAAAAATTTAGGGGTCATTGAAATTTGTTCACAGGGCCAATTACAACCTCTTCTTTCTAGTTTATGCCTCAGTCTTGGAAAATCAAGATGTCAGTTTGTCTACTTCCTGCTGAAATGGATTGTAGTTGGGATATGAGGAAGGAAGAATGAAAATACTGAGCCTATGACCTAAAATTCTTTTTTTTTTTTTTTTTTTTTGTAGAGACAGAGTCTTACTTTATCGCCCTTGGTAGAGTGCCATCACACAGCTCACAGCAACCTCCAACTCCTGGGCTTAGGTGGTTCTCTTGCCTCAGCCTCCTGAGTAGCTGGGACTACAGGCGCCTGCCACAACGCCCAGCTATTTTTTTGTTGCAGTTCTGCGGGACTGGGTTTGAACCCACCACCCTTGGTATATGGGGCCCAGCACCTTACTGACTGAGCCATAGGCGCCGCCCTGACCTAAAGTTCTTAATACCTGTTGTTGAGTTGCTGCCTTCTCCCCACCAAGGCAGTAAAGTATATCCAAAGAACCCACACTCTCTGGGTTCCCTCCTGGGAAGTATTGGCCCAGTGTTCCTTAGATAGAATCTCCATCCAACTTTTTCTGAACCTGGAGTAGGCTTGAACCCTTCCTGAAAAGGCATTAACAAAGACCAATAGGTGTTGAAATTTCCAGGAATTCACAGTGTCATTGTAAAATATACTTGCCATTTCTCTCCAGGGAAGGTTCCTTTCCATTGGATTCCTTCCCTAAGGGCAGCTGTGAACCACCCAGAGGTTTTGGGTTGTTTCCCAGGCATATGGGGCAACTCTGGATTATAACTCGAATAGTCCTCTAAAGGTTGGGCCCAACAAGATAAGGTCATATCCTTTGTCAGGTGATGTCTTGTCTGAAATGGATGCAGTGATGAGGATCTGATGGATGCAGGTGATGTCTTGTCTGAATGGATGCAGTGTTCAAGTAGAAGTCTGATGAGGGCCTCAGGAAGAAGGACTTTTCCATCTTCATTTTTGGTCACTAATTTTAGCAAATCTTCATTCTTTAGCCTTTTCCAAATCCATTTAAAAATATTTGGGTACATGGTTATCCAATTGTAGTGAAGAGATTAAGGTCTACAATTGATTGGACTATTGTCAGGCTGTTCTTTTGGCCATCAAGTTCACTATGATGTTACCTTTCTTTCCTGTCCCTGGAAGTATATAATGGCTGCTTCCCTGGGCAGCAAAAAAGCTTTCAATAACTCACGAACTTGTAGTCCATATTTAATTTCTTTACTTCCAGAGGTAAGGTGCCCTTGCTTTTTCTAAATGTCTCCATGAGCATGTGTCACCATAAAGGCATTCTTAAAATCTATATAAATATTGATATGCTTTTTTTCCCCATGGCATATGGCCCTGGATAGTGCAATTCTGGGAAGATGTCCAATGGGGAGTTGGACTTGGACTTAATTATCTGTTGGCTGGTAAGCATAGCATAGCCGTGTTTGCATTGTCCTTTTATCTGTAAAGAACTCCTTGTCTGGGTCCATCTGAGCAACTATGTTATACTTGTTCAGCGATTTGAATGGAGTCAGGGACTGGGTGGCTAGATTTAAGGTAGAGACTACCTTCATAGTTATGCTAGGATTATCTAACAGAGTAGGCAGATACTTACCCAATTAGTGTGCCATTAGCCAGAAGCTTCCCTTTTGTTTCAATACAGATATAGAGAAAGATGTGACTAGTCACTGGTTGCTTGAGGGTAAACTTTTCAGCTTCCTATAAAATATCACAGGTAGCATCCACCATTCTCAAACAAGTGAGCCATCCTTTTGTTACCACATTCAATTGCTTAGAGAAATAGGCTACAGGTTTCTTGTGCCCCCTCTCACCTCCCTGCCCAAGTTTGTGTCAATACCCCGAGTCCAATTCCTTGCCTTTTCTTGAATGAACAAATCAAAAGGCTTATGTAAGTCCAGAAAGCCAATGTAGGGGTAGTCATTAAGTTTTCCTTAATAGTCAAGAATGCCTTGTAGCATCCCCCTGTCTAAGTAAGGGGTTCCTTTTCTTCCCTTTTAAAGACTTTATAGAGGGGTTTTGCTAATAGTCTAAAGTTAGGAATCCAAATTCAGCAAAATCTAACCACACCCAAGGAACCTTAATACTGCTGAGGAATAATAGGGATTGCTACTTGATTGATAGCCTCTCTCTGCTGCTTCTCTTCTGTCTGGGTGGAAGCTCTGAGTTCCCTGAGACTATTCAAACCCAGATATTTGAAAGTAGGAAGTGAAATCTGAGCTTTTTTTTCTGAGGTGCTTTTTATATCCTTTGTCAGCTTGGAAATTTAATACAATTATGGCATTTCGCCTAGATTCAGCTTACGTCTCTCGGGCTGTCAGGATACCATCTACATGCTACAAAATCAGTCTTTTGATTAGAACTGTTTACCTGGCTAGAATCTCTTGGAAGACTAGAAGATTGTTGGGGAGTTTTTTTTTTTTTAAAGATGGAAATTATAGTTTAAAATTTCAGATTAATATGAAGATACAAATGGTTAGGTTACATGGTTTGTGTTAGGTAAAGTTCAAGTTGTAGTTGAGCCCAGAGGGTGTGCAGTTTACCTTATCTTGTGCCCATTAGATGAGAGTTTACCAATCCCCAACTCTTCTCCTCCTTATTCTTTCTCTCCTCCCCACTTGAATTAAATTGTCTTTTTTTCTCATGTGGGAGTATAGTTGTTTTTCTATTGGTTTCATATTAGTATTATGTATATTGGATACTTGCTTTTCCATTCTTGGTGATACTTTACTTCAGCTCTATCAAGATAAATACAAAAGATGTAAAGTCTCCATCTTTTTTTAAAGCTAAATAATATTCATGGTATACATATGCCACAGTTTATTAATCCATTCATGGATTGATAGGCACTTGGATGAATTCCACATCTTGGCAATTGTGAATTGAGCTGTGATCAATATCCTAGTGCAGATGTCTAATTTTTTTTCTTCTGGGTAGATACCTAGTGATGGGATTGTGGGATAAAACAGAAAGGTTACTTTTACCTCTTTGAGGATTCTCCATACTTCTTTCCATAGAGGCTGTATTTTCAATCCCACCAGCAGTATAAAAGTGTTCGTTTCTCTCCACATCAACCAGCATCTGTAGCTTTGAAACTTTGTGATATGGGCTATTCTCACTGGAGTTAGGTGATATCGCAGGGTGGTTTTGATTTGCATTTCTCTGATGATGAGGGATAATGAGCATTCTGTTGGCCATTCGTCTGTCTTCTTCAGAGAAGTTTCTGTTTATGTCTCCTGAACATTTATAAATGGAATTGTTTACTTTTTTCTTGTTGATTGGTTTGAGTTCTGTGTAGATTCTAGTTGGCAGTCTTCTGTTAGATTTGTAGCATGCAAATATCTTCTCCCATTCTGAAGGTCTGTAGCCAGAAGAGGGTGGTCATCTACTTTTAATCTTCTTAAACCAAAAAATATCAGCCCTGGATTTTGTACACTGTTAAACTAAGTTTCATATTTGACAGAGAAATTAAATCTTTTACTGACATTTGAAACATTGAGGAATTTCACCATAAGATCAGCTCTGCAGGAAGTACTCAGATACATTCTTCACTCAGACACGTTCTTTGGTGATGATGGACCACCACCAACATAAAGATACCCAAAAACTAAAGAACAAAGTTTCTACAATGGCACAAGTGATAAAACTAAGCAATGGACCTCCACAAAATAAAACAAACAATTTCACCGTATGTATCAATTCTCTCAATGTCAATATTGAGAGAATTGATATGTGAATGGCTTGACTTTCCCACTGAAGAGAAACAGGCTGGCTGATAGGATAAAAAAGCTCAAGCCAACTATGTGTTATCTTTAGGAAACACATTTAACCTCTAAGAACACAGTAAGAGTTGGGGTGAAAGTTTGGAAAACAATATTTTAGGCAAATGGAAATCAGAAGAAAGCAGGGGTTGCAATCTTATTTGCAGATACAATTAGATTTAAACCAACAAAAATAAAGGAAGACAAAGATGGACAATATTGCAATCAAGGGAAAAATACAATAGGAAAAAATTTCAATCCTAAATATCTATGCACATAACTTAAATGCTCCCAGATGTTAGGGAGTTTATAAACTCTTAAGGAAGGACAATCCAGCAGTAGTGGCATTTAGCTCTAGATTTTAAGTCTTCTCATTCAATGGCAAATAGTTCTTGGGATCTGGGAGCAAGAGAAATGCAAAAGAAAGCATCTTTGAAATCTGTTTCCAAAAGCAAGGCAAAATTTCCAGATAAAGTAGTAAGTAGGGCATAAGAATTGGGTACCACAGGATGACTATCTCACACTATTTAGTTTATTGCTCTTAGATATTGAATAGATTCCTGGGTTCTAGATTTTTTTAACTGACAGAATGAAGCTGTTGAAGAAGGACAGGGTTGAAGGACAGATATTGAATAGATTCCTGGGTTCTAGATTTTTTTAACTGACAGAATGAAGCTGTTGAAGAAGGACAGTCCATATTCTAAAAAGGCTGAAACTAGGAGTCCAAGGCCCTCCTTCGCTTGAAGTGGGTACCGCCTGAATCTGGGAGGTGGGGAGAAGTTCCTTGTTTTACTTGACAGAGAATAGGGTCCACATGTAGTAGCCCATACCTCAGAGTTGACTTGATTTAGTAAGCAGAGGTTGAGAAGGGGATGAATAGAGCTGCTTTCAGTGCAGAGTTCTGGAGGAACTCTGAGATGTACTTGTTTGTTCTGAAAGGTCACTTGAGCAAACAACTTAGAAAGAAGATCTCAACCCATTAGTGAGAGGAAGGCAGTTTGACAATTAAAGAAAGGTGTGAGTAAAGAATTTGCAGTAGTACAGTCTGATAGCTGGAGAAAAAATTTCTGGGAGGGTTCTCTGGATCCTTAAGTCTTTAGTGAGCCTAGCCACCTTGAGATTTATAACTGAGTATGTTGCACCAGTGCGTAGGTATGAACCAAAACATCACTAGGTCTGTCACCTGCCTTAATTGTTACCCTGAGCTCTGGGTGGGACGTGTTAATTATAGGTCATAATTCCTGAGGCTTTGGGGATTCCTAGAGCCTCAATGTCACTCTCTGTCTTTTTCATCTAGCCCCACCAATTGCAGGTAGCTTCCTGACCACTGTTTCCCTTAGCTTGAGGAAGTCTTTCCTCCTGTTACCTTTTCCCTGACAATAAGCACATTGATCTTTCCATAGGGGAGGCCTTTGGCCAACTCTTTTTCCATCTCCTTGGGGTTGCAGGCCTTTTTGTTTGGGGCTCTTAGAGGTATTCCTCAGAGCCACTGCCAAAAATTCAGCCTATAATTTCATTTCTTTTAATTTTCTTTTTGCCTTTTGCTGTTCTTTAGTGTGTTCATGATTTATAAAACCTTATAAGCTGTTTCACCCAGGTGAAATATTGGCAAAGTTAAGGTGCCTTCCAATTTGTGTAGCTTTTGTTAGATATCAAATATGCTTTGACCAATGAAAGTCATGTCAATTATTTTCCAATTTTCAGGCTTCTGTGGGTCTACATCTGAGTATTTTCTATACGCCTCTAAAATTCTCACAGATTCTCATCTGCCTTCTGTCTTACTTCCTGAACTTTGTTTAGGGTCTTGACCTTAGGGGCACTTTTTCTGAGGCCTATTAAAATGCAGTCCTGAAAATGTTAAATCTTACCTTCATCCCCATCATTTTGATTCTAATTAGTTTTATGAATATGCACAACCAATTTAGCTCTAATCCTTATCTGGTTATTTGACTCTTTCTCATGCTTATTCTGAGGCCTATTCCATGACAATGGAGGTTTTTCAGAGGTTAGAAAAATCTTAATTAGACTTTGGACATCTGCCCAAGTAGGATGAAAATAGATTCAAACAGATCACTTACACACTTTGGATCATTCCAGTAGGCAATATACTGTTTGCAGTTATATAAATAGAAAGTGGTAAATGGGCTGTAAGCCCATAATAATCCAGCTGGTTGTCCATTTTCACTTAATCTTCCTGTAGGAAACTACCTTAAAGGAAATTGCCCTTTTGGGAAGAAGGGATGTCCCGGACAAAATTGTATATCCTTATGGGTATGCTAGAGAGAGAGATCTTATCTCCAGACCTCTCAGAATTGTCCTCAGAAAAAGAAGGTGAAGGATAGGTGGCTGGTGGGTGTGATGGAGATAAAACAGAGTCCTTAGCTCATAAGGAAGAGGAGTATGAGACCCAAGAAGGGAATTTATAGCAGCTAGCTGTACTATCGAGAGCCATACCCAGGACCACAGCTGGGGCATCTAGTGGCCAGAGGTCTTCTTCAAAGGAAGGATCCCTTCAGATGGAAGGACAGCGTCTGTAGGTTTGGATTCTCGTTCTCCAATTTTTATAGAGGCTTTTTTCCTCTGCTTTAAAATTTCACATTTAATCGGATTTGGCTTATTTTGATAAAGAAGCATAAAAGACTGCATATAAGGAATTTCATCCCATTTCCCAGCCCAATGACAAAATGAACCTAAGTGGGGAAGAGTATTAAGTTCAGTGCTCTGTTAGGCCGTATTTGCTGAGACCTGAGGCAAGCAGTATTATAGAATAACATAATTGTCTTTTTCTCCAAAGTCTCATGACTATATTCAGATAATTTTGAAGAATGCAACCCAAAAGACTAAAATTTCAATTTCCCACAACCATACACACACACAAACATACATTTACTCAATACCCACAAAGAAATTTACAAACCAAATAAGCCCCGGGATTGCCAAAAGAAAACAGTGAAAGCAGTTTCCCATTCTCAAAAATGGTTCCAACACCAAAACAAATAGAGTCCCCTTGGAATTTTCCAAATTAGGAAGGGCTTTCTTTACTGTGTGGTACTTCAAATAGCACTCACCCATCTGGGCAGCACATATGTCAAAATCCAGAGGTCCCTTCTTCTCAGGCAATCGGGAAGCAATCAAGAATGTAGGGGAAGCCAGTGGTAACAGTAGAGCTGGTGGGAAAGTCCAGAGCCACCTGCTGGCAAATATGACTACGCAGCTGCTAAGAGGTTTTTGTTCTCTTCCTGCTCCATTGTCACTAAACCAACCAGGAGCAATGCCTGAAACGGCAAGGGGTTTTTAGCCTAGATCCATTTGCTTGCTGTATGAAGATCCAATTAATTGAGGCAGTGAGGATTGCCAAGGAAGAAAGGAATTTTAGTATGAAATACTTCTCTTGGGAGAATGGGAGAAATAGTCTCAAGTCTGTCTCCCTGCCCAACAGAGGATAGGCTTTATAAGGAGGGATCCCCTACCCGTCATGGGGGATGGTGATTCTTGGCATTAGGAGTCTTGCTCAAGGGCCTTCAAAATCTCAACTTCTTGTAAAAATTCTACCATTTCTGGAAATAACCAAAAAAGTACAAATAGTTAAGGGAAGACATTATAAAAAAAACCTATAAGGGGTCATTGAAATTTGTTTATAGAGCAGGTTGTTACCTTATGAAGAAAATATAATGGATAAACAAAACTTTCTTTTGTTTAATGTATTGGGTGGCTTGTCTAAATACTATGAGTAAATTATATCTGTGAAAGAAACTGTTTAGATTTTTATCTTTTAAAACTAAAGTACCTGGTGACTAAACACCATTTGGTTGATGCTGTATTGAGCTGTAGATGCAGGAGTCTTCTCATAGATATTCTTTTTCATTTGGCCTGGTGGTATATACTTTCTATCTTTTTTAATAACTGGGTTGAGGAAAGGACATGTTGATGATATCTAATGGTTTTTCTTTATCTTTGTCATTAGTATCTACATAAGATAAAGAACTAATATAACTTCCAATGTTAGGGGAATTAGCATTTACTTAGATCTCAATTTAAATACTAATCAAATATGTTGGTTGTGTTAACTATTTCAATCCATTTAAACTTGGTTCATTAGACCTTAGCTTTTGGTTACTTACTCTTTTCAGATTTTCATTTGTTGCTTGTTAAGAACCATTGCTTCTAAGTCATTTATATGGGTAAGACTGTTGAGACAGAGCCCAGAAGAATTTGTTTAGACCAAAGGGAAACTGGGCTGTGAGGAGCTAATAGCAATATTATTGTTGTGATAATGTTCAGGTAATGTTAGAAAGCTTCCTGGTGAACTAAGATGTTCATTGGCTCTATTTCTTTAGATTTGATTGTGAAGAAGGAGTAGAGGAGTGAAAAAGAACAGAGGATAAATGGTGTGAGCATTCTACATTTGAACTCTTTGCAGGATATATAAAAATTTCATTCCTCAACTCCATTAGATAAACAAGAAGAATAATTTCTTATGTTTTGGGTATTGTGTCATCTTATTATTACTTGCTCTCCTTTTACTTTCCCCTTGAAATAATATGTGTTTTTAAAATGATAGTGAGTTAATGTTTTGTGGTGAGAATTTAATCCCGTTTTGAATTGTTGTGGGCATATTGGGCTGTTACAAAGCCAAGACTGAAGATCGCCATTCTGTGTCATGAGGTAAAGTATTATTGAAGTGGTTGAAATTTAGATTGGTACAATGAACCTACTGTTCTCATACATCTATTATATTCATGTTATATCTCTCTAAATTATATAGCTTTTTTTTTTTGCTGTAACAGTACAGCTTGGTACTTGTGTTAGAGATGGATAGACAAAGATACCTTCTTTCAAGGATCCTTTGAATAGTGTAGGGGATTTACACTCTGGATGTTAAGGAGTAATTCGCATAGATCCATATTAAAATAATTCAAAGTTAGGGCCCAGAGCAATCTGTTTTATACCTTTGCCACCTGACGCAGCAATATTTCTTTTTGGTTAACAAGAATGTTGTACTTTAAAGGAATTGGACCCAATGAACTCCATTAGGGCAGAGCCAGTGCTTGCCTTATTTACCACATATCCTCAGCACTTTGAAAAGTGTCTAAGACACAGAAGAATAAGTGAATGTATGAGCTCGTCCCTCGTTTTGAATCTCTATATTTGCTTCTAACAAATTTTACTTAATTTGTTAATCTCTATAATCAGAGATTTTATTGTGGGAACACAAAGCCACAGTGATTTTGTGCAAAGCATATTTTAAGAGTTTATTCTATAAGATAAATTGATTTTAGGAATTATACTTAATATAAATTCTCTATTAAGAAACTATCTTTTCAGAATTTTGTTTGAAGAATGATTTTTTTTTAAGATTCATAAATGAAACTTCTGTGGGCTTATCTTACATGGAAAAAGACGGGGGAAGATTAATGAGCAAAAGCAAATTACAGAGAAGCAGGAGACATCTATCATATGTGGAACTATAGCTTTATTATTAACTGCAGGGATTATTACACTAATAGCTGTTCTTTTTTAAAATAAATTATTTTACTTACTTGATTTCTCAAATAGATTGTTTTGGCTCTTTTATTCATTGAAAATAAAATTTGATTTTTAAAAATTAATAATTTTGTGCTTCTAAATTATATACTTATTTAAAAATTTATAAAAATATTTGGTTAATAAAAGAATGATTTTGCATTTTATTTTGCCTTTTAATCATATCCAGTTTCTTTAAATGCTGTATACTTTGTAGCACAGAATTAGATTTCTGTTTTTAAAAAGCACATAAATAGCTATGCTTCTGAAATTGAAATATTGTGATCCAGGATATGTGTAAGTTTTTTCTTTGATGACTGACAATTTATTTTGCGTAATTGTTTTATGGTGGCAATTGAGCTAGGTAACTTAATATAAATTTAAATGCATTTGTTTTAATAGCATGTTTTATCTCATCTTATTTTCTAATTGAAGAGAAGGGGCAAAAGCTAAGTTTGTATGGAATTTAAATTCACTTGGATATAATACTTAAGCATATTAGTCAATATTTATCAAAAAATGCAGTAGTAAGTTTTCCTACTAAGGTTTTAAGATTATTGATTGGAAAAGAGTTTGAAAATATCTTTTTGTCCCCATTTCTTCCTATATTGCCTTCTTGAAGTTTCTCCAAATTAGATTTTAAATGCCAATTAGGAGGTTGAGTATACTAAAATAAAAGCAAATGCAACCAAAATGGCCTCACCTTATGGCTAGTTAGGCTTTTGAGAGAATAAGCGGAACCTTTGCTCTGAGCATGGCTTTGAGAAAGATATTCATCTTAATGAACACATTAATTAGAACCATAACTATTTATAAGATAATTAGAAACGAAGCTTGGTAAACTGAGCTTTTCCTGCAATTAATGGAGGATTAATTACTGGAGGTAATGAAGTGGATTTTTAAATGCATTAAGGTGAAGTACAGAGATGAGCAAGGCTTTGTGATAGTTGCATAATTATTTCAGGCTGTTTGAGCATAGCTCATATGAGATCGTTAATAAGCATCATTGCATCGTTATGTATGCACTTAAAAAGACTTACCACCAAAATGACTGCCTAATTATTTCTAATTGGCAGGACTCTGTGTAGTCATTGAGCTGTTTGTAGCCATTTTAAGGTTCATTTAACTATCCTTGGGGCCATGTGATAGATGGAAAAAGCTTCAACTCCATGCTGGCCTTGGCTGGCGCCGTTAATCAATTTTGGTGGGCTTCAGTTTAAATGCATTTTCTTATTCAGAGGTCAAAACCTGAAGTAGTCCAAGCAAAGTTTTGCTTTTTGAAGCCACTTGACTGTATTCATTAGTAATTAGTAAAATAATTGTGTCTGTCACTATATTTGGGTTTCCATATGACTTGGTATTCTTTTATCACTGTCCCTTCTTATTCCATATTTGCTCCACTGGAAATGAAATATTCTTCCAACAAACCCTTTTAGCGACTTCAGTGTTGTGGCATATGTTTCGATATACTACCTTTCTTCATTCATTTGTTAGCTTAAACAGTGTAGTACATTTCAACACAATCATCTAATTTGCTCCTGATTGATTGCTGGTGAAAGTTTCTACCCAAGGACAACATTTTAGGGCTTTTAAAGACATCTCTGAGGAATTAGTCATTAAGCATTAAGAGAGGAAGTAAGAAGTAGTGTAATCCAATTCTGACATTTACCAGAGTTTTGTAGTTAGAAACATCTATATCTAAGATGTTGAAAGCAAAAAATATATACAATATATTTTTCCACTCTCCCCTGAAAGGACATATGATGCAGACAAGTTTTGTGATAGGAATAAGCTGTGTAATGTCTACATTCATTTTTACAGTAAAACTCTTTAAGTCCTAGTGCTTTAATGGAATTAATTTAGCAATGTTTGAATGTCAATTTTAAATGATATATTCTTTTTATAATATTATTGATATAAAGTTTTTAAATCTGATGATATCAGATTTAACGTGACATCCCATTAGCTAAGCATCTGTAAAGGTTTTCAATGAGCTTGTTGTCTTGTTACACATAATCATAACCATCTGTAGGAGGTTGTCAAGGTATATATGCCATTAGAGTGGTTTAAGAAAACAGTGGTGAAGCAAATTGTAGGCTAATAAAATAAAGGTCAATTATACCCCTTTGTTATGAAAAATGTGGTTCTAATCATTTCCTTAATGTTAATGCTTAAGGTTAAAATTATTTATGCAGAATATTTTAAGGTATCACCAACTTTATTGAAACTAGATTTGTGTATTTAGTTCCCTTAACAGTTTCATTATTCAAGAATTTGGGGCTTAAATGTCAATCAGGCACTGCATATTTCTTAAGAACTGACTTAATTACTGTGGATTTTAGTCTATTGTTTCAGTATTTAGAAACAAATGGATTGAACTACTTAATCTCCCAAATCAATCAACCTGTCCCCTGCTAGAATTATTAACTTCCTTTTAGTTTTTGATAATGCCTTTTTAGTATTTTTAACACATATTTTAGGAGACAGAGGAAACATTAAGCTAGTAAATTGCTTGTTTATAATAAATATATGAAATTCTACAGGTTTAAACTGTATCTTAATAGAATTTGTTTTGTATTAGGTCATTAGGAGATGCTAGTCTGTTTTTAAAGCTTAGAAAAACAATAAATGATTTGGATAGAATTCTCTTTTAATAGAAATTCACATTCTATACATTGATTAAGTTATCACAATTAACTTAATATTTAACAATATTTTATCCTTTGAGGCTATAAATTGAAATTTAGATTTTAGATCATAAATTAGGGTTTGTTTTATTTGTTTGGTGATACATTTTCAAAACCTAGTTTTGGGTGGTGATATTAAGGAATTATGGTTGTGATAATCTTAATGCTAAACTTAAGTGGGCAAAATGTTAATATTTCACTTCAAGTAAATCCTTTTTATATTTCATGAGCTTGTGCAGAATGTTTTTATGAAAATATTACCAAAAATGCTGTACAAAAATGGGACAATATTTTAAAGTTATTTTGTTGACTTTAAATCTGCATGTTGAAGTACACTGTAAAATAAATAGATGCATTAATATTGCTAATTATAACATCATGAAATGGAGAATGTTATTGCAGGATTCCTATATACTTCAGTTTCTTCAGGAATATAGACCTAATCAAGGCAGCCATGCATAAACATTGGGGCTTGCCCTCACTGACTAGTTTCTGAAGCTGTGTTACAACAATGTGAAGAAGCCTCTCTTAGCCTGCTGGAAGATAAGACACTTACTGTGGAGCAGAGGTGAAACAGTCCAGCTGAGTCCCTCTAAACCTGGCAGCCTATCTACTATCATATGTGTGAGTGAAGTTGTCCTAGACCAGGATTGAGCAAAGTCAGTTTTCCTTGTAAATCATTTTTTTAATTGGACACAGCCACACTACTTTGTATATTATCTGTGGCTACTTTCCTGCTATAATAGTGGAGTTGAGTAGATAGTACAGACCTCATGCCCCTGCCCCTGCCCCTGCTACAATTTTTATGATCTGGCCCTTTAATGAAAAGTTTGCTAACTGTTATTGTTATTGTCCTAGACCATCTGTCCCAAGCTAGCAGGTGAACATACTGGTTCACCTGACCACAGAGATGAGTCACACTCCCTGAGCTAGATGAGCCGCCACACTAATCTACAGAATTATGTGAAATAATACCTGTTTGTTGTTTTAAGCTTCTAAGTGTTGGGGTGGTTTATTATGTAACACAAATGATGTCAAATTGAAGTGTACATACTTATTAGAGAACAAAACTGGGTTTTCTATATGTTAGTCACTCTGATTTTGACATTCATATTAAAATATCTCAGTGATTTTCATTATATTACTGTACTTAACTGGGGACCATCTGCTTGGCATAGTAATGTCAGACACTGACACCAAGATTTACAGTAAGAGAAAAAGGTATTTTGTTGTCTGGTGTCAATCAAGGCAAATAGGCAGCTAATGCTTAATACTGTAACTTACCATTGCTTGCAAACAAGGGTTTTTATTTTTTTTACTTGTTTTTCTTCCATTGAATTTTTTTTTTTAATTTCAGGTTATTCAAGGGTATAAAGAAATAGGTTACAATGTTTGCATTTGTTAGGTAGAGTCCCTCTTATAATTGTGTCCTGCCCCAAAGGTGTGCCCTACACCCTAACATTGTGCCCTTTCACTGAGAACATGCCCTTCTCCCTCCATCTTCCCCTCTTTCACCTTGAATTGATTTGAATTTTCCTCTTATGTGGGTGTGTATTAGATTGTCTACTGGCTTCATATTAGTATTGAGTACATTGGATACTTGCTTCTCCATTCTTGTGACACTTTACTAAGAAGAGTGTGTTTCACCTCTATTCAGGTTAATACAAAACATGTAAAGTCTCCATCTCTTTTAATGGGCTGACAAGAAGAACATGTATATTTCTTAGCTTTAGTTTTGTATGTTCTGTAAATGTTTATAAGCCCAATTGTTCTAAGGAGGCATTGACCTCACTTGTATCTTTGTTTAGTTCTGTTTAGAGGATCTATCTGTCTAGCTCTGTAAGAGGGGTGTTAACGTCCCCAGCCATTATGATGTTATAGGATGTCATATTGCTCAGACTAATTAAGGTCTGTTTCATAAATCTGGGAGCATTTAAGTTGGGTGCATAAATATTTAACATTGATGTGTGCTCTTGCTGCATTGTTCCCTTGACCAGTATGAAGTGACCCAAGCAGAGGTTATTAAAGGCAGGTATACATTTCAGGAAAGCAGAAGTTGCAGGCAAAATTGTAAATGAAGTGAGATGCAAGTGTTCTGATTCTGACAAACCAGAGAGTAACTTAGGCTCTGAGGGAAGATGTAACATGTTTTATTCAGTTCGTGGCGGTGGTTGAGCTACATAGGAAGTCCACTCTTACCCAGCTTACGGGGGCCAGTGAGCTACATAGAAGGTCCACACAGGGGGAAAGTCCTGTACATCTTTATACCTGGGGGAACAGTAGAGGTGCCAAGCAGCAGTTACATAATCTTGACATCACTGTGCATAGTTACAGCTGTCTATGAAAAATGTGGCGACTTCCAGTGTGCCCCTGGGTAAGACAGCCCAAACAATTTTGTCTGGCTCTATACTATACCTGAAGTGTATACATTAATTTGGGGGGTGGGGGTGGGATGGGAAGCCTCTTAAAGGGAGGGACTGTGTTTGGAGTATTGGAGTTTGAGGGGGCCTAATGGATCATAGATGGATTTAGAGAATCTTTGATTTCTGCGAGTGTGACTCTCTCCAGGCCCCTCAGGAAGAGATTTAGGATAAAGAACAGCAGTCAGTCAGTCCTCAGTTTCCCCTTATCCGAGGTCTATATGATAATCTGATACTATCAGCATTTTTCATTTGGTGAGGGTTTCTGAAAAACAACTCAAGACTATATATATGTATGTTGTCTTCTACTTTCTGTGCCTCTAGCTCATATGGGAATCTGTTTTTACTATCTTCTTTCTTATCTGATTTTTCACTTTTTTTTTTTTTTTTTTTTAGAGATACAGTCTCACTTTGTCACCCTTGTTAGAGTGCCAGGGCTTCATGGCTCACAGCAACCTCCAGCTCCTGGACTTAGGTGATTCTCCTGTCTCAGGCTCCTGATTAGCTGGGACTACAGGCGCCCACCACAACACCTGGCTATTTTTTGTTGCAGTTCGTCCAGGGCCAGGTTTGAACCTGCCACTGTTGGTATATGGGGCTGGCGCCCTACTCACTGAGCCACAGGCACTGCCCGATTTTTCACATATTTTTCA
The DNA here is from genome assembly GCA_963573935.1 of Arctocebus calabarensis. Taxonomy (NCBI): domain Eukaryota; kingdom Metazoa; phylum Chordata; class Mammalia; order Primates; family Lorisidae; genus Arctocebus; species Arctocebus calabarensis. The sequence goes on from CAUYON010003473.1 coordinate 17,134, forward strand.
GCACTGCAAGGTGCCTGGGATTTTTCCTGGAAGGCACTCAAAAGTTTTTCTGTATTTCCATTCATGGGTGGCCTGCCAGGCCCCTAACAGGGTCCCTACAATTATTCATTTTATTTATGTATATTTTAAACTTTGGCAAAATTTTTGTTACAAATTCAGTTTTATTAAAATGATGGGTATATTGTGGCAGCGCTTGTAGCTCAGTGAGTAGGGCACTGGCCCAATATACCGAGGGTGGCAAGTTCAAACCTGGCCGTGGCCAAACTGCAACAAAAAATAGCCGGACATTGTGGCAGGTGCCTGTGGTCCTAGCTCCTCTGGAGGCTGAGGCAAGAGAATCACCTAAGCCCAAGAGCTGGAGGTTGCTGTGAGCTGTGATACCACCGCAGTCTACTAAGGGTGACAAAGTGAGACTCTGTCTCTAAAAAAAAAAGATGGGTGTAGTTAGAAGGATTTATTTTATTACCATTTATTTAGATTGCAGTGGTTGTAATTTTGGTTATTTTTTGTACAGGTGTCTTAGTAATTTTTATCTAGATGATAATCACATTTAGCTTCTTGGCTTATAACTAGTTTATTAGTTACATGCTGGAGAATATAACAAGTAGTTAACATGGGCATTTGATTATATTCTCTTTAAACTTTTCTTAGAGTAAAATTGTTGCTGCCCCTATTTTTCTGTTTTGGTTGCCTATTTTTCTTTATGTTTCAGAAGATGCTAAATTATAGTCTGAAAGAAATGTTGGCTCTAGCCCCAGCTGCTTCTTTTGGGTTGCCTAATGAATGGAAAGACTATTCTTTCATTCACATTTTTCTGTTAGGATCCTCAGTTTCTATAGGAGGATGCTACTTCTTTTCTTCCTTCCTTCCTTCCTTCCTTCCTTCCTTCCTTCCTTCCTTCCTTCCTTCCTTCCTTCCTTCCTTCCTTCCTTCCTTTCTTTTATTAAGTCATTTGTACATAAGATCATACATACATTTATGTCATAGGAGGATGCTACTTCTATCCCCATCTGTATTGACTGTTAAATGTTGTTGAACCTACAGTAGCTACATAAAATAGTTGCACACTGTGTGCTTGTCAGGAGATATAATCTCACTGCTGTGCAGAACCTTTCAAAAGCTTTGCCAAGAATAGTATTTATGGATGAATCTTGAAGCATATAGTGTAGGTATTCTTTTTTTTTTTAAGTTTAAAATCCACCTCTTATTTAATCCCAAGTGTTATATCTGGACTCATTCTATCGACCTTTTCTAAAATTGATCTTATGGAATTGTCCTTTGGCATTTAGGTAAGTTATTAGAGGTTGCCCTGTGAAAGTCAATGGAGAGTTTATTTTTAGAGTTATCTCAAGGTCAGGGATAGTTGTACCTGAAGTGATCCCTTGGCTTGTTTTTATTCTGTGAAGATTATGACTTCACTTCTTTTGAAGTAGCTATTGGAAAGCTTGAAGTCAGATTTTTTGTTTAATTCTGGCAAATGTTAGGGCCCTGTGTATTTTGTATATGAACTTCTTTTCTGGTTCTGTCTTTTTTTTTCTTTCTTTTGTTCATCCTTGTCCCTCTGTATTTATCTTACTTTACCTTCCATATGTCTTGGGAATAATGTGTGAGAATATATATAAGAAATTGTACATGTGAAATTCTTTGGACTTCTGGTGCTTGACAGTATAAAATCTTTTCAACCTATCTCTCCCACTGATTATAATGAAAGACTCTGAGCAAAATACTAAAGCAGCTACTTGACAGCTTAGAAGCAGTAGCAAGAGAATGGGGAGAAAGGTCAGAACTTGAAGAAGTGACCTATGTGTGCTGAATTGCCCATTTTCATTTCTTCTTTACTATCTCAGATTTGACTCAAGTAAGTCCCAGTTGCAGAATTGTGTAGTGGGAGCATGAACAGCATGAACTCTTAGAGCAAACCCTATGTTTCTAGCTAGAAGATAGGGAAGGGAGACCCTGCAAGCCGGAGAGCGCAGGGACGGTCACTGTTTTTTGTTTGTTTCATTTTTCCTTCCTTTTCCTCTTCTGGCCTAGATGTAGAATATGGAATCTTTATTTAATTGTTTTTTTCTTCCTCCTTTCTTTCACTGCTTTGGTTGCCCTAAGAGCCATCCCAGTCACGTGGACTTGCATGATGGCAGCACAGGTAGCTAAAACTTCAGGAAAACCCCTGTGTTTTTGCCAGAGGTCTGGGAAAAGTTGTTTCTGAGCACGAGAGACTGTAGGAGTAATCTTAGAAAGGAGAGAAATGGAGAAAGAGACCCTCTTATTCCCAGTTCGACTGTCACAAACCCTAACCACACTCTCCAGTTGTACGTGAACAGTCACTGACAGCAGCATAACAAAAGCTTCGGGAAGTGGACTGACATTGGAACTGCAACACACCGGAAGTGAGACTAGTCCAGGTCGAAAAGTAGTGACTTTTAACCTAAACTGGATTAATTACTTGCTAAAACAAACAACACAGAATTCTGCAGAGCATTTTAATAGAATATAGAGGCTCACAGCATGATATTCAGAATGCCCAGGATCCAATCGAAAAGTACCCAGCATACAAAGAACCAGGAAAATGTGACCAATATTTATGGGAAAAGATAATCAACAGATGCCAACTCCAAGATAAACTAGATGTTGGAATTGTTAGATGGTTTTATTTATTTAATTTAAAAATATAATAAGGATACAGATGTTTTGCTTGCATGAATTGCTTTTATATAAGTTGGAGTCAGAGTTATAAGTATGGTCCTCAACTCGACAGTGTTCATTATGCCTGTTAGGTGTGAATTTGCCCCTCCCCACCTGCCCCCTCTCACCTGCATACTTTCCATTGAGTTTTACTACCAAATGTGTACAGGAGTTGATCTATTAGTTCCAATTTAATAGTGAATACCTGTGGTATTTGTTTTTCCATTCTTGTGAAATTTTACTTAGACCACTTGGAATGTGGTTGTTACATTCACAACCAGTTCTATCCAAGAGATACTAGTTCATCTTTTTCTTTTTTTTTTAAATGACTGAATAGTACTCTACATATACTATATTTTGTTAATCTACTCATGTATTGATGGGCACTTGGGTTTGTGAAATGTGATGCAATACATATTCAAGTACATGTATATTTTTGATAAAATGATTCTTTTTCTTTAGACTAAATACCAGTAACAGAATAGCTAATCAAAAGGTAGGTCTACTTTTAGTTTGAGATATTTCCATACTACTTTCCATAGGCTGTACTAGTCTAGAGGCCCACCAACAGTGTATATGTGTTCCTTTCTCTTTGCATCCATGCCACCAGCACTTGCTGTTTTGGGTTTATTTGGTAAAATCCATTCTCATTGAAGTTAGGTGAAACTTCATTGTGGTTTTGATTTGCATTTCCCAGATGATTAGTAACACTGAGCATTTTTTTATGTTTATTTGTGATTAGTCTATCTTCTTTTGAAAAGCTTCTGTTCATATCTTTTGCCCACTTATTTATGCGGATTGTTTGACCATTTTCTTGCTGGTTTCCTTGACTTCTTTGTAGATTCTGGTTATCAGTCCTTTATCAGATGTATAGCATGCAAGTACTTTCTCACATTCCGTGGGTTGTCTATTTGCTCTTTTGATTGTGTCCTTAACTGTGCAGACTTTTTAATTTAATCAAGTCCCATTTGTTAATTTTTGTTGGTGCTGTGATTGCCTTTGAGGTCTTCTTCATAAATTCTTTGCCTAGGCTAATGCCTATAAAAGCTTTCCAGCAGTTTCTTCTAGAATTCTTATTGTTTTATGCCTTAGGTTTAAGTCTGTTGTCCATTGCGAATTAATTTTTGTGAGTGGTAAGAGGTGTGGATCCAGTTTCAATCTTCTATATGTGGTAATCCAATTTTCTCAGCACCATTTATTGAATAGGGATTGTTTTTCTCAGTGTATATTATTTCCTATATTGTCAAAGATCAGATGGCCATGGGAGCACATTTTTCTGTGTTTCTATTCTTGTGCCAGTCCAATGCTGGTTGGGTACTATAGCCTTTGGTAAAGCATGAAGTCTGATAAAGTGATACTTTCAGTTTGTCCTTTTTGCTTAAGTTTGTTTTGGCTATTTGGGCTCTTTTCTCATTCCATATAAAACATAGAATTATTTTTTCTAGATCTATGAAAAATGTTGTTAGTATTTTAATGAGGACTGTATAGAATTTATGTCATTTGAGTATTATCACCATTTTAACAGTGTTGAATCTGCTGATCTGTGAGTGTGATATATTTTTCCATTTGTTTATATCCTCTGTGATTTCCATCTTCAGTAATTTATGGTTCTCTGTGTAGAGATGTTTGACCTCCTTGGTTAAATATATTCCTAGGTATTTTATTTTCTGTGTTGCTATGTGAAAGGTATTGAGTCTTTGACTTGATTCTCAGTTTGACTGTTGTTGGTGCATAGGAATGCTGTTGATTTGTGTACATTAATTTTGTATTCCAAGACTTTGCTGAATATATTTATCACTTCTAGGAGTCTCTTGGATGGGGTTTTCTGTATATAAGATCACATCGTTAGCTAAGTGTTCCTATTTGGATACCCTTGATTTCCTTTTCTTTGATTGCTTTGAGTGGGACTTCTAGAACTACGTTAAATAGAACTGATAACAGTGGGCAACCTTGTTCCAGATTTAATTGAATGCTTTCAATTTTCTCCCATTTAGTATGATGTTGTCTGTGGATTTGTTGTATATGGCTTTTACAATTTTGAGGTATGTTCCATTTATGCCTGTTTTGTTAAGAGTTCTTAACCATAAAAGGGAGCTGAATTTTGTCAAATGCTTTCTCTGCATCTACTGAGATGATCATATGGTTTTTGTTTTTGCTTTTATTTATGTGGTGAATCACATTCATACATTTGCTTGTGTTGAACCATCCTTGCATCCCTGAGGTGGAGCCCATTTGGTTGTGGTGTATTATTTTTTTGATGTGCTGCTAAATTGGGTTTGCTAGGATTTTTCTGAGAATATTTTAATCTATATTCATAAGGAACTATATTGTTCCATAGTTTTCTTTTTGAGTGTGTTCTTTCCTGGCTTTGGTATCAAGATGATACTGGCATTGTAGTGTGAGTTGGGGACGATTTCTTCCTTCTTGGTGTTATTAAATAATTTAAACAGTGTAGGTACCAGTTCTTCATTGTAGGTCTAATAAATTCAGCTGAGAAACTATCTGTGCAGGGACTTTGTTTTTCTGTAACGTTTTAGATTGTTGCTTTAGTTTTGTTACTTGATACTGGTCTGGTTAGGGATTCTGTTTCTTGCTATTAAAATTAAGGAGGTTGCGTATTTCTAAGAAGTTGTCCATTTCCTCGGTTTTTTTGGGTTTATGTGCAGAGAGATTTTCATAGTGTTGAGAGATAATGTTTTGTATTTCTGTGGTATCAATCGTAATATTTCCTTTTTTTTTCTTTTTTTTTATAATTTTATTGAATTGTAATTGTGTACATTGGTGCAATCATAGGGCACAATGTGCTTCATATACAATCAGAAATATTTTGATCGTACTGTTACAGATAGCCTTCATGGCATTTTCTTGATCACTATATAAAGACATTGATACTCTTCCTTTAATAAGTTTCACCAGTACCTTTTTTCATTTCTGATTGAGCTTATTATGGTCCTTTTCTGTTTTTGGTTAATCTAGCAAAAGGTCTGTCAATTTTATCTTTTCAAAGAACTAACCTTTTGTTTCATTAATCTTCCATATAATTCTTTTGTTATCGTTTTCATTTACTTTTGTTCTGACCTTTGTTCTTTTCTCCTGCTGGGTTTGGAATTGGTTTGTGTTTCCTTTTCTGATTCCCTGAGATGATTCATTAGATTATAGATTTCTAATCTTTCTGTTTTTTTTGATGTAGGCATTTAAGGCCATGAATTTTCCTCTTATGACTGCTTTCGTTGAATCCCACAGATTTTTAATAACTTGAGTCCCCTTTGTTATTTAGTTTCAAGAATATTATGATTTCCATCATAATTTCCTCCTTGACTCAATCATTCAGTAATAGGTTCTTCAATTTCCATGACTTTGTGTAGAATTGAGTGTTTCTGTTGGAGTTAATAACTAATTTTATTTTACTGTGATCTGAGAAGTTGCATGGAATAATTTTAATTTTTTTTGAATTTGTTAAGACGTGTTTTGTGCACTAATATGTATGATCAGTCTTGGAGAATGTACCGTGTATTATTGAGAAGCATGTATATTCAGTAGATTTTGGGTGGAATGTTCTGTAAATGTCTGTTAGGCCTATTTTCTTTAGAGTCTCATTTAAGTCCTATGTTTCCTTGTTTTCTTTTCTGTTTGGAGGAACTGTACAGTTCTATCAGTGGAGCATTAAAGTTTCCCAATGTTATGATGTTGCTATTTAGTACTTTGCTTAGATATAGTATGGTTTGCTTTTAAATCTGGGTGCACCTATGTTAGTTAAATGCATAAATATTTAGCGTTATTACATCTTCTTATTGAATTGTTCCCTTTATCATTATGTAATGACAATCTTTGTCTTTACTTTTGTTGCTTTGATCTCTGTTATCTGATATGAGAACTGTCATGCCAGCTTTCTTTTGCCTTGAATTTTCATGGAACATTGTTTTCCATTCCTTCACCTTCAGCCTCAACGTGTTCTTGTAAGTTAGATGCATTTTCTGAAGAGAGCAGAACTTGGCTTGCATTTTTTAATTCATTCATCCAGCCTGTGGCTCTTGAGAGGGGAGTTAAATCCATTCACATTTATTGAGAGAATTGATAAGTGGGGTGGATTTCTTCTGTTCATCCTCTTGAGTAGAACTTCACTGCTTTGTGTTTTCTCTTGAGCCATCTGTGGTGTCTGCACTATATACTTTATCATTTAGATAGTTTTACACTGGTGGGTGACTATTGTGCTGATTGTTATAATATAGACCTGAGTAATTCCTGTAGCTCATGTCTGTTCTTTCTTTTTTTTTTTTTTGAGAGTCTCACTGTGTCACCCTCAGTAGAGTGCTGTGGCTTTTGCTTCTTATTTTTGGACTTTCTTTTGTTTAGATAATTGCCTGCCCAGTTTAATCTCTGAGACAGTGAGTGGTGCTTGTGGGTGAGACTCAGCCATCCCCTATATGGTTGAGTCAGTGAATGCTGTAAAGGGTGTTCAAATTGTATCCCTTGTCAGTAGGTGGTGCTTGCCAGAGGGACCAGCTGCAGTTTTGGTTTTGGGTCCTGTGACCAGCTCTAGTCCCTCAGGGGAAGCGATTGCCTCAGGTGGTGAGTATGTCCCTGGAACTTCGGGTGAGTCCTTATTTTCTGCCAGAGCAGAGGTAGGGAGTGAGGTATGGCTTGGTGAGATCCTGTTGGGTGAGCTTGCCCTCAGGCTCCATGGAACCTTGTAAGGTATCTATTTCAGCAGGGGTGAAAGGTCTGCTCCCAGCTTCTAGGCATAGCCACTAGGGAGGGGCTGTAGTGGCCCCACCCAATCACAGATTTTTCCTCCTTGCCTTTGAGCATTGCTATTTGAGACCTGGAGGTATGGAATCTGGCCTGAAGATCTGTCCTGGGATCCTATGAGATTAGTACTTGACCATGCTGTTAACCTTGGTACATTCTTTTATGGTTTAGGTTAATTTTGCTATTCTTTTCTCCATGAGATTTTCTAAGTATACTATCTGCAAGTAGAAATAGTTTTTATTTCTTTGGGATAAATACCCAAGAGTATATTGCTGAGTCGTAGAAGTTACGTATTTAATTTTGTTAAGCAACCACTGAAGTATTTTCCAGAGTGGTTATACTGGTTTACATTCCCACTAGCTCAATATGAGCTATCCAGTTTCTCTGTACCCTCACCAGCATTTGGTGTCGCTAATTATTTTAGCTATTCTGTTAGTTGTATAATGATATCTCATTGTAGTTTTAAATTTCCATTGTTCTAATGGCTACTGATATTGAGCATCCTTTCATGTATTTATTTGCTATTGATGTCTTTTTGCCTTCTTTGATGAAGTATATATTAATGTGTTTTGCTCCTTTTTTGATAATTGAATAGGTTAGCTTTTTTTACTGTTGAGTTTTGAGTTTTGCATTTTCTCCCTGTCCGAAGCTTGTTACAGATTCTTTCGCAGAGCAAGAGTTTTAAATTTTGATGAAGACAAGTTTTATCAAATTTTCCTTTTATGGTATCAAATCTATGCCTTTGATGTTAAATCTAAAAGTCCTTGCCAACCACTAGATTTGGAAGATTTTTCTCCTACATTTTCTTCTGGAAATTTTTATGTTTTATGTTCCCAGGGTGACAGGTGAGACAAATAAACAAACAAATAATGTAGCAGCCCATATAGCCTATGGCTAGGAAGAGTGAGAGTTATAAGAAATACTTGGTGTAGCTCAACAATGGAACACCTTGGTGAAAAGGGCATAGAGAGGGATTTAGCTCTCCTAACAAGCATGAGAGCTTGTGAGATGAGAGCATTGATGAATTGGCAGTCTCTACACCTGTGGTATTGAGAGGCACGAGATCAGCCTTATATTAGACTGGAGGAGAAGGCATGCACACGCTTACTCTGACTCTGTCTCCTGTCCTGCCTGCAGAACACCAGCATGGAGTCTCTCTGCTGAAGATCACTAAAGACTAAGATCTATCTATTCTAAGACTGCTTTACTCTCTCTAAGACTCTATCTCTCTCCTGCAGAAGTAGATAGCCCTCAGACACCTAAGGGAAATTGTTCTTGAGTAAGGTAGTTTAGCGGCCTGCGTGTTGGGAACCCAGTTAAGCTGGGCCCAGTACCTGGCCGGTACTTGGCCAGTCGCGGGCCATGACAAGCAGTGTCAGGAGTGGGATAGTGAACACCACCAACAAAACAAACAAAGGGAGAAAATGTTATTAATGTCATGAGTTTCTGGTTTGTTATCCATTCTGAGTTAATTTTTGTATATGGTATGGTTATACTTGTATAAGGTTTGGTTGGGGTTCATTTTTGCCATATGTGTATTTTTTAAACTTTCCCAGGTGATTAATAAAGATCTGCAGCTGAGAATTGTTGAACTAGATGGTCAGCAAAATTGTGAAATGTTTTTCTCAAGCTGTATTGATGAGTATTAGATATTAGGATTGTAAAGACAAGGGAGCAAAATGAATTTATAAAACATGGCATGCTAAGGATCCTTTTTGCTTAGCTTAGACATTTATAATAAAGACTGGCTTAGAGTTGGTTTTGGGTGATTGAGAGAACATTTTATTATCTGGGGAAGTATCTGTATTTGGGAGCCTGTGATGACAGTGATCCCAGAATTAAGAAAATGCAGCAAATTTTGGCTGTTTATGAATCTGATTGTTTTCTCATTCCCTTGTATTACCTTTTACTGGAAAACTTGTGATAAAAAGAATTCATTTTATCTAAATTTCTTTTTTTTTCTTTTTCTTTTTTTTTTTTGTTGAGACAGAGTCTCACTATGTCACCCTCGGTAAAGTGCTATGCCGTCACAGCTTACAGCAACCTCAAACTCTTAGGCTTAAGTGATTCTCTTGCCTCAGCCTCACAAGTAGTTGGGACTGAAGGCACCCGCCACAATTCTCGGCTATTTTTTGTTGCAGTTCTCATTGTTGTTTACCTGGCCCAGGCTAGGTTCAAACCCACCACCCTTCGTATATGTGGCTAGTGCCGTAACCACTGTGATGGGCATCGAGCCTACCTAAATTTCTTGTATGAGTTTTCTTAGGTGTTATTATCATAGTGTAAGAGATACAAGGCAATGTAAATTTGAACAAAAGTAGTTTATAGTGTTATTATAATTTATCCTTTAGTTGTATACATGCTATTTTATTATGTATTAAGAAGAAGAGGCAGGCATAGTGGCTCCTACCTGTAATCCTAGCATTTTGGTAGGCCAAGGCAGAAAGAGTGTTTGAGACCAGGAGTTCGAGACTAGCCTGAGCAAGAGTGAGACCCCATCTCTACAAAAAAATAGAAAAGTTGCCAGTTACATATTACAAATTTGTAATCCCAACTACTCAGGCGGTTGAGTCAGGAGGATGGATTGAACCCAGAATTTTGAGGTTGCAGTTAGCAATGATGATGCCACTGCACTATAGCCTGGAGACAGGTGAGGCCCTTTCTCAAAGAGACAATGTTATTAGATGTTATTAGTTTCTAATATTAGGATAATTTAGGTATGTGGAAAATAACAAATCAGATATTTAAGTAAGTTTATTAAAGAAAAATATTAAATGTGCAGAGTTTTCATAGGGCACAAATTGGGAGAGTAGTACATGAATTTATTCATAAAGTTTTGAGTCTTTTTTGTGATAGGCACAATTCTAGGCACCGGGAATTCATTAGTTAGTAAAAGAAACTGCCCTTGTAGAGCTTACATTCTAGCAAGGAGGATAGTCAATGGACAGTAAATATTATAAATAAGTAAATTATGTAGTATGTTAGGTCTGTGCAAGGGAAAAAAGAAAAATAGAACAAGATATGGGGATTTGGGAGTTCTGAAGGTCACAAGAGAGAATAAGATACAGGGCATTGGGAGTTCTGGAGATTATTAGAAAGGTTTCAGTATTTAATGCATTAGAAATGATAGGGCTTAGTGGGAAGAAGACATGTAGGCAAAGATTTGAAGGATGTGATGTGGGTTGGGGAAATCTGGGGAGCAGTGTTGAGTTGAGGCAGTAGGAAGAGCCGGTGCAAAGGCCAAAAGACGTGAATATGTCCGATGTGTTTCCATCTTCTGCGTTTTTTTTTTTTTTTTTGAATTAAATCATGGTTGTGCACATAAATGCATTCATGGGGTACAATGTGCTGGTTTTATATACAGTTTGAAATGTTTTCATACGAACTGGTTGACATAGCTTTCATGGCAATTTCTTAGTTATTTTGTGCAGACATTTATAATTCTACATTTAGTAAGTTTTACCTGTACCCTTCTAAGATGCACAGTAATGTCCCAGTTAGGGAGTGTCCATATCAGCCTGAGAAAAAATATTTGTAAAATTAGCTTATACTCATTAAGTGCCAGTTATATGTTTGACATTTTAGACTTTGAAGTTAATCACAAATCATTTGTAAAGTTTAAAATGTCAAACATATAACTGCCACTTAATGAGTATAAACTAATTTTACAAGTATTTTTTCTTAGGCTGATATGGACACTCCTAACTGGGTCGAAATTGTCTTATGAATGGGCCTGAGGTTATAAATTTTGTTTTAAATTCCTTCATAACTTATTGGCCTGGTAGAACTTCCAAGGATTTCAGGCTGCTGTGTGTCTTAGGAACTTTTCAGTTCTTAGTGTCCTGGCTCTTTGGGTTACTCAGGCCCAAACATGAGTGTATTTAGGGCAGTCTTAGATTTCATCAGACTCCTAGAGTTAATGTTGTAGGCTGTTTCTTGAAAATACTTTGGGAGTTTTTGTGAACATCTTTTTTATTTTAAGCTTCTTATTTCCCAGATGGACTGCTTTGCCTTCAAGGAAAGACTGGTTCAAATAAAATAATTAGGATTCATTTTTTTTTGATATAATATATTTTGAATACTATTCTTTTCTTAAGGATAGGTATTCCAGCTTTTATTTCTCATGAGAAGCAGTTCTTTTTTTTTTTTTCCTTAAAGGAAGTTTAAGTTCAGTTGTTTTGTTCTTGCTAATGTTTGAACCCTTTATGATATTAATTATGCTATGGTGCTGAGGTGTATAGTAATGCTCTAAAGCAGTATCTGGTCCCACATTACTCTGATTTAATATTTTCCAATGCCTGATTTTTAAGTTTATTCTATATTTTCCTTTTAGATGACTTTGTCACTTCATCCAATTGTCCCCTTTCCCTTTCTTTTCTTTTCTACTATTTTAATCTGTTATTAGTGTAGCCGAAGATGAGTAAGTTAATGTTATTAATGCAGATAAAAGTAAAACAGTAAGCTTAGTTTCTACTTAATTATCTGTAAGAAAACCTGTGGGTGGTAATTTGAGGATTTTTAAAATAATCTTTGTAGAGAATAAACTGGTTTTATTGTCAAGAGAATAAATTGAATTTTAATATAATTTCCTTATTTTTACTTTTCTTCTATATTGTGTTCAAGTAAAATAACAGTTCTAAGTCTGTTTTTTTTTTAATGTAACCTCTCCCCTATTTCAGTAGTAAAAGTGGAAATGAGTGACAGTTTTTTGAAAAGTACCTTTTGTATTGTCTATATAAGTCAATCTTCTGTTGAATTTATAGACTATTCATTCTAAAATTGATTCAGGTAGTAGTGGAATTAGGTTTTTGCTATTCTTGTTTAAAAAGTTGAATATTAGCTAAAAATAGACATAATTATATATTGAGACCACTCTTTTTTAGAAAAGACTCCCAACAAAAAAGGAGGCATAGAAATAAAAAAAGTAAAACAATAATTTGTTAGTTAGAATATGAGCCCAAAGACTCATTTTGGTCTTAATGTTTGTTGATAAAAATCCACACTTATCAGGTGCTATGGGGTGAGGTTCCACTTTTAAATTTTTTTTTTTTTTTTTTACTTTTTCATGTTGTTTCCAGTGGTATAAAATCAGTTATTTATACTGGTTCTTGAACTGAATTTAGGATACCTTTACATGGTATTAAATCACTCAGGAATGTGTAGCATTAAAATCCATGGAGAAAACTAAGAAAAGGTAGAATTTTTGAATTTTCAATCTCTTCTCCTTCCTATTATATGGTTTGTGGAAAAAAAAAAAAGATTACTTTTGAAGTATTCTCACCACAACAAGAAATATACTCACATATGCCCTTGATTTCATGTATTCTTTCCTTTTTTACCTGAGCATACAGTGCAGTACAACACAATCCAATCCAATCCACAGTAATGCTGGGGTACCCGAATTCTGCTTTTCATTTCTAAAATATGGCCACCATTGAGATCCTTCACGCCTAAGGCATACCACTTTCTCTAATTCTTTTATTACTATTGGCAATTAAAATACTGACATAAACAATTTAGAGCTTATTCACAGATTAGGAAGAGCAGTAAAAAACAAGTGAATTGGAAATTTTACTTAAGGGCAAGCAGATAGCAATCTAATTTGTAAACTATTCAGTCTGTTCATTTTAAAATGTTAAGCTTTATATAGTTAAATTGAATGGAGTCTTGAAGCAAGTCATGCAAGGCTTTTTAAAAGGCAATTTTTAAAACATTTCTTAGTAAATTAAAACTGAACTGTTTAGTTATCTTAAGTTTTTATTCTAGCTTTATAATAATATAATTTTCTGTAATTAAGAGATATTAGGATTTTGTCCCTTTAAGTTTTTATATTCTAGAAAGAAAAAAATATTTTTTAAAAGAAAATTTTGATTAAAAAAATCTTTTAATTATTTTTTGGGAGAGTGATCTGTATTTTTGAATATGAAGTAATCATTAAAAATTATCAGAGTTTGATTTTACAATCATATTTGTTTAAATTTTTTTTGGTACATGGAATCCACGAACACTTAAAATTTTTCATGTACTGATTTATGTGTAACATTAGAAACATGTTGAATTTTTTTTTTTTTTTGAGACAGAGCCTCAAGCTGTCACCCTGGATAGAATGCTGTAGCATCACAGCTCATAGCAACCTCCAATTCCTGGGCTCAAGCCAGTCTCTGACCTCTGCCTCCCAAGTAGCTGGGACTATAGGCGCCCGCCACAATGCTGGCCATTTTTTGGTTGCAGCTGTCATTGTTGTTTGGTGGGTCTGGGCTGGATTCGAACCCGCCAGCTCAGGTGTATGTGTCTGGCGCCTTCGCCCATTGAGCCACAGGCGCTGAGCCAGAAAAATGTTGAAATTTTTTAATTCCAAAAATATTATTACAGAATTAAAATTAATGTTTAATAATTTAAACTTGTTCGTGCATATGAACTTTATTATTTAAAGAAATTTTGAAGTTCTGGGCCTAAGTAGGATAGTATGCACTATTTATTTGGGTGGGTGAAAAATAGTTGACTTTTAAGATATTGGTTTACGTAAGCATTCCCCTCTGTAACTCTTCCTCACACAGATAGGCAATAAAGAAATTTGCTTCATTATTCAGTTTTATTTGGAAAATTGTCATTTTCTCTCATAAAAATTAGTATTTTATTAAGGAGTCTGTAAAGCATTTTGTCTTTAAAAATTAACTTTTTTTACACATTTCAAAATTAATAGTGATATAGATAAACATCATTTTCATTTAATAATCAAAATTAGGTTATTCTACTCCTATATATAAAGTGATGATTTTAGAGTTAATAATAAGTTTGATACTTAATATGATCATTCATGAAAAATCTCATCCAAAGCCATAAGGGTTAGCATATAATGTTAGTAGCTACCAACTGCTAAAGAATTTCATTTGCTGATTTTATTCCTTTACCCCTTTGTAATTTAAATGGCTTTATTTAAAAAGTTTAATTTAAGGATATTGTAAAGTATATGGCATTTTAAGATTAGATGGTATCCAGAACATATTGTCCAATGAGCTAGCCCAATGTAATTGGGGGAATTATTAAATGACACTGACCTCATTTCCTTTAGAACAATGAAAATTAATAGTTTCACATTTTATTAGGCTGATACTCCAGATGCAGTGTACATTTAATTAAGTGTAGTTTCCTTTTAGTTATGGTATGTGTATCTGTTTTTCGTCGCAAATTCTTTCTAGTTTTACAGTTTTCCACATGTTTTCTTTCACCATTTATGATTTTTTTCAAAGCAGAGCTATAGGATTTAAATCACTTTAGCATGCAGCAAAACAGTTCCCATTCAAACAATAAACGCCGTTTTAAAAAGCCTTTAGATCTTCTGTCACTTCATAAATATAAATGTATAAAAACGTTATGCAGTTGTAGTGCCCACCTGCTAATTAAATTCAGATTTTCTCAAACTTGTTTAAAATCTGTCTATTTGTTTCAACTCTGTCTCTGTTCAGAATACATATGGCCCTTGTGAAACTAATTATGCTTATGGAGCAGCTGTTAAATTTAGTGCAACTAGTTTTATCCAATATTTTACATTTTAATTGATTACCTGTGAAGAAATTAGCAAATTAACACTTATTGTACAGTAACTGAATGGTCCTTTATGGTTAGTTTCAGATTTAACAAGTGAAACAGTCACTGATGGAATAAAGACATTTCTAGGATTTTTAGATAGAAAAGTTATTGGTGGACCTTGATTATCTGGTGTGAAAATTTAGGAAGACTGATGAGTGATGCCCAGCATCTGTGTGTTCTGTGTCTTAAACATGAGAAGCAGATTGGAAAGTAATAGCTTTTTCGCAGAATTTTGGTAACATATGGGCTTATCTGGATCTAAGAAGTCTTTGAAGATCTTTGAACTTGACTAAATGACTTAACCTTTGGCATAGTGGGTGGGTTATATGCTTTTTTAGTGCAGGAGGCACTGACATTCTGCATTTCTCCTTTGCTTTTTTTTCCTTTTCTCAATTCTACCCTTTAATAACTTTTCTTAAAACTGGGGAGACTAGAGATGATGATTGAGAATTTGGAAGGTTGATGCGGGAATTCCAAGATAGTTAAATGGATCTATTTGTGATAAAGTAGGGTTAAATCTTTTTGATGATACTTCAGAAATGAATTTGTGTAGGTATTTATTTTATGTTTTATAGATTTTATTTGAAAAGATATTACAATCAGATCTCCCTGTCAGTGTGGCGTGGTTGAAAGGATGTACGCAAACCTGGGTTCAGATTTCAGATTTATCACTCATGGGTTCTGTAACCTCCCAACTTTTAAGAGTTTAGTTTTCTCAAAGCAAAAATAAAACAAAGCAAAAACCCAGCTATGCCAACAGGAGAAAAAAATCTTTAAAACACCAAAAGGAGATGAAATAATAACAACTATTTGTTTAAATACTGCAGAGAATTGAGGTAAAGTGTATGAAGGCAGCCAGCATGTTCCTTATTACATGAAAGATCCTTGACAATGACAGGGAAAGTGTTATGCCCTGTAACATTGCTAAATGAGACATATAGTAAACAGCATATTATTACACATGCTTTAGGACCCTATTATAGTTAATGAGAGATTGATGTTGATTTTTTATTTACCAGCTATGAATTGTGATAACTCAGTGGTAAAACTTGATGTGAGTTATAGATCCAAGTAAATGTGTCTGGAATTTTGGTAAGAAATTATTTCAATTGAGAAAGGAAGTAAGGAATTACACATTGGGAATCTACAACCATCCTGTTTACGAACACTTGGTCTACAGCAACTAGAGCAGGGGTCCTCAAACTGCGGCCCGCTGAGGACATTTATCTGGTCCACCGAGTGTTTTTGCCTCCTCTGCCTGTCCTGTTTAACAGCTGACTCATCCCGAGCCACAAAATCTGTTACCAGAAAAACCATTGGTTGCATTCCCAAACAAAACATGTGTGGATTCACTGGAAAAGTTGCAAAAGGAGTTCCAATTTAGATTTAAAGTCCTTCATCTCCATGAACAGGACTTACAGCTTTTCCATAACCCATTTTCTATTGACATTGAAAATGTGGAGGTCAGTCCCGGAAGTCGCCACCCTGGCAGCCCCTCTGCCAGCTGCTTCAGCGCCACCTTGGCCAGTGTGTCTGGCAGGCGGGAGCCAGGTGCTAACGGGTGCAGCGGGGGCGCTCCTGCGGCTCCAGCTCCGGTTTTGTGCAGGTGACGGCTTTCCATCTTCTCCATGGAGCTGGCCTGCTGTGCCTGGATGCTCTAAGAACATTTCCACTGTTGCTCAGAGGATATACGCAGTGGGATTCAGAATTCCTGGAGAATTGCCTTTGTGAGAAGCTGGAAGTATTTCTTTAAATTCCATCTCTTAGGGTGGCACCTGTGGCTCATGGAGTAGGGCGCCAGCCCCATATACCGAAGGTGGCAGGTTCAAACCCAGCCTCAGCCAAACTTCAAAAACAGAAAAATATCCAGGCAGTGTGTCGGGCGCCAGTAGTCCCAGCTACTCGGGAGGCTGAGGCAAGAGAATCGCCTAAGCCCAGGAGCTGGAGGTTGCTGTGAGTTGTGTGATGCCACAGCACTCTACTGAGGGCAATAAAGTGAGACTCTGTCTCTACAAAAAAAATAATAAATAAATAAATAAATTCCATCTCTTAGTTTTTCAAAGAAATATCAAGAAACCATGAACAACATTAGTAATGAAGAGTTTGACTGCCACTTGCTTGATGAAGGTTTTACTGTCAAGGACATTCTGGACCAAAAAATCCATGAAGTTTCCTCTTCTGATAAGGATGCCTTCTAGTAACAGACCTCAGAAATGTTCCAAAGAAACACCAAAGATAGCTAAAAGCTCTTCCTCGTGTCACTCCCTTTTATGCAGTCAACTGTAATGACAGTAAAGCCATTGTGAAGACCCTCACTGCCATTGGGACAGGATTTGATTGTGCTAGCAAGACTGAAATACAATTGGTGCAAAGTCTCAGGGTGCTTCCAGAGAGGATTATCTTTGCAAATCCTTGTAAATGAGTGTCTCAAATTAAGTGTGCTGCCAATAATGGGGTCCAGATGATGACTTTTGACAGTGAAGTTGAGTTGATGAAAGTTGCCAAAGCACATCCAAAGGCCAGGTTGGTTTTGCAGATTGCCACTGATGATTCCAAAGCAGTCTGTTGACTCAGTGTTAAATTTGGTGCCACACTCAAAACCAGCAGACTTCTTTTGGAATGGGCAAAAGAGCTAAATATTGATGTCATTGGTGTTAGCTTCCACGTAGGAAGTGGCTGTACTGATCTTGAGACCTTTGTGCAGGCAATGTCTGATACCCACTGTGGCTTTGACATTGGGAGCTGAGGTTGGTTTCAGCATGTACCTGCTTGATATTGGTGGTGGCTTTCCTGAATCTGAGGATGTGAAGCTTAAATTTGAAGGGATCACTGGTGAAATCAACCCAGCATTGGACAAGTACTTTCCATCAGACTCTGGAGTGAGAATCATAGCTGAGCCAGGCAGATATTATGTTGCATCAGCCTTCACACTTGCAGTTAATGTCATTGCCAAAAAAATTGTATTAAAGGAACAGATAGGCTCTGATGAAGAAGATGAGACCAGTGAACAAACCTTTATGTATTACATCAGTGATGGAGTATATGGTTTGTTTAATTGCATCCTTTATGATCATGCTTATGTAAAGCCTCTTCTGCAAAAGAGACCTAAACCAGATGAGAAGTATTATTCATCCAGCATATGGGGACCAACATGTGATGGCCTTGACTGGATAGTTGAGCACTATGATCTGCCAGAAATGCATGTGGGCAACTGGATGCTCTTTGAAAATATGGGTG
>CAUYON010003474.1:0-14869 GCA_963573935.1 Arctocebus calabarensis
TGCCTCCCAAGTAGCTGAGAGTACAGGCGCCCGCCACAACGCCCGGCCATTTTTTGGTTGCAGCCGTCATTGTTGTTTGGCGGGTCCTGGGGCTGGATTCGAACCCGCCAGCTCAGGTGTACGTGGCTGGCGCCTTAGCCCGTTGAGCCACAGGCGCCGAGCCCCTTCCACGTATATTTTTAAAAACAAAGACAAGTTAACTGTAAAATGACTTCCTTTAGGAAGTGTTGGGGGGGCACTGTCACCACAGGAGGTGGTAGTTCCATGCCTGTTACTGCCCCTGAAGACCTTCCAGTGGGACAACACGTGGAGGTGGAGACCGAGATATTGATGATCCCGACGCTGTGCAGGCCTAGAATGATGGTGTTAGCGTTTAACAAAAAAAAGCTTAAAAAGTAAAAACACCCCAAATTTAAATAGGAAAAAAATCTTATAGAATAAGGTTGTAAAGAAAGAAATTCGTTTTGTACAGCTGTACCATGTGTGTTTTAAGCTAAGTGTTTTTACAAAAGTCAAAAAGCTTTTTAAAAATTAAAAGTTTAAAATAGCCAGGTGTTGTAGCGGGCGCCTGTGGTCCCAGCTACTAGGGAGGCTGAGGCAAGAGAATCGTCTAAGCCCAGGAATTAGAGGTTGCTGTGAGCTGTGACACCACAGTGCTCTACTGAGGGCAATAAAGTGAGACTCTGTCTCTAAAAAAAAAAAAGAAAAGAAAATTAAAAGTTTATAAAGAAGTTATAGTAAACCAATGTTCATTTGCTATCGAAGACAAAAAACATATTTTCATGAGTCGAGTGTAGCCTAAGTGTACAGTATTTATAAAGCCCACAGACTGTTCTGCCATCTTCACATCACTCCTGGCTCACCCAGAGCAACTCCGAGTACTACAAGTTCCGTTCGTGGTAAGTGCCTGATACAGCTGCGCTAGTTCTTATTTTAATACCCTACTTTTGCTGTGTCTTTTCTATATTTAGATATGACTGGATGCCCAAGCCTCACCATTGTATCGAAGTTGCCTTTGGTGAGAATAATAAGTGACTATGTTAGTTGCCTTCAGTGTGCAGTGTTCACGAGCTTCGCAGGTGCAGGCCCAGGTGCAGCAGACTGCACTGTGCAGCCCGGCGTCAGCGGTTACGCTGTCCAGGTTGTGTGAGCTCGTCCCAGGATGTTCACGCAGCAACAAAATTGCCTGACAGTAACGCACTGCTCAGACGTGTTCCTGTCGTTGAGCAGCATGTGACTATATCTATATATACACATACATGCATACACAAATGAACCCGTCTGAAATAAAAGGAGCACAGATTAGCACTGTACGGGATGGAATTCAATTCCTCCGGGGCCAGAGCAGCGTGGGCAGACACAGAGGCAGCCCCTCCAAAGCCCAGCAGTGGCCCTTGCTGGGCACGTGGCTAAGGCAGCTTGGAGCTGCGCCACCTGCCTTTCTGCTGAACTTTCATAAGAGATTAGCTCTGGCTTTTGGAGAACTGAGTAAGTGGAAAGAAAAGATGTTTGTCAGTAACACCAAAGAAAAGTCTGTTTGTTCTCAAGACACTGAGCACGTTGTTCAACCCAGTGAGTTCATCCGTGCATTTTCTTGGGCCCTGAAAGGGTCATAATGGCAGCACGGTGACAAGCCACTGGGTTCAAGTCATGCCCATTCAGGCTGCCCCCAGGGCAGTATTAACTTAAGCAGCTGCTTTCTTTCCTTTCCTGGGCTTAAAAAATAAATAAATAAAAAGATTCAAAAGCGAGTGTATGTGCATCTTGCTCCTTTGCTCCCTGGCATTCACATTCTCTCTCAGCTCTCATCTGCCTATCATTTCTATCTTTCTCTCTCTCTCTCTCCTGTCTCCGCCTTTAGGGCAGAGATGACCTCTACCTTCCACATGCTCAATTCTAACTTTTCTTCCTTATTTTGGCACGGGGGCACAGGGGCAGTGCCACTGGCAGTGACTAGAGGTCCAGCTTGCAGAGAGAAAGGCCTCTGGTCCCACCCTTGGAGCTCAGCTCTCATCTGAGAGTCAGAAAAGAGTTCCAAGGAGCCAAATCTAACTGAGGCACTCAGGAATCAGGAATTCTAATCCTGGATTCAATCTGACTGCTGCTAAGTATCAGAATTCCATAAACACTCTAAGATGAGGGCTCAGTTATGGTGAGTTCTTATTCTAATAAGGCCCAAAACAGTATATAAGCAATTAGACAGGAAAGAAATTCTCCTTAATCAGTCTTATATACAAAGATTAAATGTTAAAGGATAAGTGTTGTCATATTATTAATAGAATCTAAAACTGGAAACAATCCTAAATACTTGTAATATACAATAGATTAGATACAGGTATGGATCACAACTACAGTGAATCTATACAATCATTGGAACTCATGTAGTGGTCAATATTTAATAATATAGAAAGATTCTTGATATAGTATGTAAAAACATAATATGTAGTGATTGAGTCTAAATTAGAGAAAATATATAAGTACTTACAAAAAAAGAAATATGTGGTTAGGGGCTTTTTTCTTCATGATTTAATCGTTCTGTTTAAATTTCAACAATAAACATGTCTAACTTTTACAAACAGAAAAATAATACTAGTTACCATCAATCGATCATTTCTGATTGTGGTGGCTCATACAAAAAGGAGAGCAGCATGGAGAATGGCTGTTGTCTAACTACCTGGAAACCAAATGAATCAAATAATCAGCAAGGAATTGCTAAGGGAAGCTGAGAGAATGGCAAAAAGTGACTTGTACAGATTTGCATGACAAGAATACTGGGCTCATGCTCCCTCCGAGGCAGAACCTGTTTCTAAGAGATCGTTTGGCATCAGTGTGTAATGCTCCAGAGTTAACAGAAGTCAGTCTACTGTGCTTTAAGTCCTACCTCCAGAAAAACTATAAAGGTCCTATCATTTGTCAAGAAACTTCAGACATGAGAAGTGTACAGAAGGCATGGGCACCTGGTTTATGATTAGATTATTAGATCCAGCATCAGAATCCTGGGCCTTGAAACCCCTTTTCCAGTCACTCTGTGCCTTCACAAGCTTTCTATTCTCTGAGCTCCAACTGCCTCATCTGCCAAATGAAGACAATAATAATGAGCTCAGCATGTGGTCATGAAAATGTATCCATTTAATTAAATAGTATTTCTCAAGCATCTACTTTTAGACTGTGCTAGACACTTAGGATACAATAGTATCAATCCCTGCCCTAACACAATTTACAGCTGAGGGGGTGGGGGAAGACCCACAGAAGGTTACAGAAGAGTGTGGAGTTGCTGTGAGGGTGCAGAAGGCAGCCGTGGAAGCAGCACGCCAGAGTGGGGCCTCCCCCGGGGAAGTGCTGATGCCGGTGATAAAACACAAAGGAGAAGCAGGCATCTCCCAGCAAAGAGGGGAGAAGACAGCTCCAGGAGGACTGAACACGGGCTCTGAGGCCTGGAAGTAACAATGGAGAAATATAGTTCAATTTAATGGAAAGAAAGACGTGGCACAGGGATCATCATTTTAGACATTTTGTGGCCAAGAAGCTTAGTATGAGGTAACAGGGACTTGTGATCATGGTGCTGCAGAAGTGTGAGATACAGGCCCAGGCGTTCCAGATAGCACTATGTTGGCTGATGGCACTACAGGTGGATATTGGGTTCAGCTCTGCATATCACACCTTAAGAGTGCCTGAAACTGTTGACAGCACAAGATTGAAACCATCTGGAGTAATGATGGGAGCAGTGAGGCTGTTTATTTGGAAGAGATGGGCACAGCAGACATGCTAGCTACCTCCAAACACAAAAAACAACGTCAGATGGAAGGAACTGGACTTACTCCCTGCAGCTTCAAAATGTAGAACCACAGGATGAACATGGACAGGGCAATTTTCAGCTCATTTAAAATAACGAAAGCTTTTCTAATAATGAAAGCTGCTCAGAAATGAATAATTTCTTCAGAAGGGATATGTTCCCTGTGACTGTGTCAACAGAACTGGACAATCTCTTATCCGACAGTATCTTAGTATCTTAGATAATATTTTAGTATCTTAGGTGATACTTTACAAAAGATTCAAGCATCAAACAGATAATTAGGCTATACAAGTTTTCAGTTTGCCAGTTTGCTTCCTAATCAGAGATTTTATGTGCCTGGCATAGTCAAAGAAAATAGCAATTACAATACCATTATTCTCACCATCAAAATCAGCAAAATCAAAACCCATTCAAATTGTCTGGGGGTCACTGCCAATACAGCAGTCGCCTGACACACACCATCGAGCACTAGAGGGGTTGCTGGTCTACTTTGAACTAGATTTAATAATTCTTTACATAGATTACAAGTTGAAATAATAGTTTGGCTCTTTTAGATTACATAAAATGTATTAAAATCAATTCCTCCTGTTTTTCTTTTTTTTAATATGGTTGCTTAGAAACTTTATAATTACTTATGTGGCTGGCCAAAATGCAGTGCATTTCCAGCTCAACCTAAGTTAAGATCATTTCCACATCACTAATTCTTGAGATAAAGCTTTCCTTAGGCTTTCCCACACTCACCAAGGCAGGTTATAGGCCTGCAGGAAAACCCAGACCAAGAAACCCAGCAGCCAGCGCCTTGCACCAAAACTAACAATAGCCCACAGCAGGGAACAAATGTGCTGAACGCAGATACAAGCCAAAAAGATCAAAAGCTTTTCATTTCCTCAAACACACAGTTGAACTGCAACCCAGGAATATCTTCAGATTGGAATCAAACCTACCTATGTATTTCCTAAACCTAGTAAGCAGCCGGTATACCGCCCTGAGCCAACATTGACTGGGTTTGGGTCCTTGCTAGTAACCAAGCACAAAACATTTGCCAACCCTGTGTATTGGCTTTTGGCATCGAGACAACTTTCGGAGTGAAGTGAATAAGGTCAGCAGTCCTTTCTGCTCAGAAGCATAAATGGGTGCTCTCTGCACACAAGCAGGGGGGCCGCCGCCTCCACAGGCACCTGAACAGGTGGGCGACCTTTGAACAGGCAGTTGGACCGCAGCCCGAGGCTGAAGGAGTCAGCTCTGGAGTCAGGAAGGACCTGGGTCAGAGTCGCTGCCTCTGTGCTGCCCACCTGATTCTCCTGCAGCCTCGGCCTCCATCTGTGTAAAGTAGCAGACACACCACCGGCTTTGTAATGTCATACAGGTGTTGGGAAGATTGATTGATTCTATGTGTGTTTATCTACAGGGCACTTAGGACCATGTATCATTGTTCTTTCCATCCTCGTCATCTTCATGACCCCCTGTTAGACTCTGACCTCCGAGATGCAGGCTGTGGCTTCACACGTTCCACGCTGCACCCCCATCTGTCAGCGCTCCACGCTGCCCCTTCACAGGCTCATCATTCCACACTCTCTATGGAGGGCTGACTGTGCCAGCACCGCCCCGGGTGCTGGACATCTGGAAGGGACAAGACTAACAGAGTCCCTGAGTTAGCAGACTTCAGACTCCACTGGGAAGTCACACAGGAACTCATGTTCAACATATAATTTCAGGGCTGGAAAGTGCTCAGAGGGAAGACAGACCAGGGTGGGCCGCAGAGGCCAGTAAGGGGTATGAAGCTCAGCTTCCTCGTCAGAGAGGACGTCAGGGTGGCTTCTCCCAGTGGGATCTGAACAGAGTGAGGCAGTCACCTAGGAAAGTCTGAAGGAAGCACATTCCGGAAGAAGGAAGGAACCAGTCCATAGGAGCAAACAGCTGGATGCTCTGAAGACCAGCACGGGTGAGCAGCCCCGCTGAGCCCTGGTCAGACTGGAGACGTGATCAGACTGCTGGTGTGGAGGATGGAAATGATCAGTGACCTTGACCACTCTGTGACCTTTTTCACAGAGTTTGGAGAAGCAGATATGACGGGAATGGCCTAAATGGAATATAGGAGGCAAAGACTTAGAGACAGATGTATAATATACCGTTTTGATAAACTTTGATATAGAGACAGAAATGGGTTGAGAGCTAAAATGGGGACACTGTGGATGAGGCTAATTCTGCAGAGAAGGAGAAATTGTCTCTGCAGGAGAAAGAGGGGACACTTCAGGACAACTGGAATGAATAGAAGTGAAGAGCCAATTTATGGGGCGTGGGCCTGCTCCTCCCAGCCGCAGACACGCTGCCGGCATCTAATGGGAAGGTGGGCAGACCCGTGGGTTTGCGTGCAAGCAGGGTGGTCAGCATGGCAGTGGCCAGTGAGAGGGCTCATGGGCTCTGTTCTCTCAGGAGATGGAGGGAGGAGCGAGCTGGTAAGTTGCCACCTTACCTCCTACACGGAAGGCAGAGCCTACGCAAATGTTCTCAGAAATCTTTGTTGACTACCCAAAAGACTGTCAGCTACATGACCCACAGGAAGAACAAATACCACTTCCTTCCAGCATTGTTGCCACCTCTCCCCGGTCTTCTCCTTTTCTCTTGTACCTGCTAAGTCTTGCTCATGCTGGGAACATTTCAGCTCAGATCAACAAGCATTATTAAATACTTACCTGTGCTTGGTACGGCCGTGTGGCATCGAATCTGTTGATGTGGTCTCTGCCCCAAGCGAGTCACCACCGTCTTGTCTGGCTGTCTGAAGGGTAAACAGTAGATTACAATCCTGAGGATAACTGCTTGGACAAGAGACCCAGTGAGAGTGCTGGTGTGGAGGACGGAAATGATCGGTGACCTTGACCACAGCATTCTCCGGTGGCCATCCTAGCCACATGGAGTATCAAGAGACTATTCCGTACCCTAATCTTCATCCCTCTCCAAGGTTCTCTGCCCTTGCCTTCTCCTGACATTTTCATTACCCACCCCCCACTGTAGTGCCCTCGTCAGATCTCACCTCCTCCATCAGAAGTGATCGTTCACTGTCTCAACTTTTTAAAGGACACAGAACGGTGTCTCCTCCAGCAGCCAATGCCAAGTGTTTCCTTCAGGAGAGGTGTCACTGCTGCCGGCAAACTGATTCTAAGCCAGAACTGTAGGTAAAGGAGAACTCAAAGTTCCACTGGGGGATTCTCCTTGCAGTTGCCAAGATCAGGAGAGGGTTATGGGTGGGGGGTGGTGAGGGAAGGGCCCGGGATAGGACCCCCACAGATCCCTCTCCTGGCTCTGCAAGGTTCTGCTGAGTACTCACACTTCCACTTAAAATGCCTGAGCTGGAGCTGCAGTCCCGCAGGGAGGCCCTGGGCAAAGCCAACACGCCACCCGGCACATGCATTCTGGGGAGACAAGGGCGAAGGCTGTACGGCTGTGTTGCAGGACTAACCACCAAATCACTTGCTTGTTGTTTCGAGCAAGTAAAACAACAGGCCGGAGACTTTGCAGAGGGTCCTGGAGCACAGGGAGCATCTTTGAAAGGGCACTGGTTTGCGTTTTGCTCTAGTCATAGCAAGGATTTGTTACTCTCCCTTCTTGCTATAAATAAGAAAACACACCTGGAAGTGTCCATGCACACCCACACAATGTCACTGACCGTGGCACCTGTGTTTCCTCCCGTCTCCTACCCCTTGGAAGAAGGCTGTATTGCCTGAGCATGTTAGGGAAGATTTTCATTTCCTCCTTCCCTTTTTCTCACCTCCCTTGTCCTCTCCTTCTCAACAAAAAAAGAAAATAAAAGCCTCAGAGGAAACCTACAGGCTTGAAAGGGTAAGAATAATAATAATATGGGAAAAAATTATTTCTGGTCCAGTTCATTTTGAGATGAGAATAAAGGTATAGACATTTGGTGTGCTGACTCCACTCTCATAGATTTACTGGCATGATAGCCCAGGGCTGCGGGCCAAGGGTGATCTCAGGCAGTAATTTCTCTACCTACGCAAGAGCAGAGCTAAAAGCAGAATGCAATCCAAATCACTTCACTGAACAGGCTGAGAGGGCGGGAGGGCGAGTGAGTCCCGCAAAGCTATTACTGCATCTCATCACCACCCCCAAACTTCCCCATCATCCAAGCGCATAGGACAGGAGTTCACATCCCATTCCCAAGACATTTCAGAATAAAAAATGTTTTAAATGTTGGAATGTGATGAAACTGTTCAATGACACATTGATAGTAAGTAAATTGTAAAGTCTCCCTTCTGTCTGGTTCTGAAACAACATATAATGACAGATTGTCTCCTACCCAGATAAAGATTACAAACGACTACAATCTTCTATGGCTGTAACATTTCAGTCCTACTAAACATGTAAAAAGCCTCATTCAGGTGTCCTAACTCCCAGCAAAGATGGGAAGGAGCAGACGACACTACCTTTCATGCCACGGTCTCTGCACTGAAAGCTGACATGCTTCTGTGAGATTAGCACCCAGGAAAATAGGAACATAATGTGAAAGTCACATCTTTTTTTAATATTCTTTTTCCCAAGGAGCTTTTGGTTGTCCTAAAATTTGTGACTTTACCCCTCAAGCTTTGAGCACCCATCTTTCTGTAGCTCAAGTAAAAGGCTTTGATTTTTCTGAGACAGCTCTTGAGAGGCCTAGAATGTTGAACTTAGAAATTTAAGTCAGGTATCTGGAACATAAGAGGTGTTTGCTAAAGCATTACTGAACCAATGAGGGTTAAAAACACATTGAGTGCTCAGCTTAGATAGTTTAAGGTAACAATTACCTAGAGTCATTTGAAGTTCACCCTCCCTGAAATAGGGTACAAATAAAAAATAAAAATAATATAAAGGTAGGCATAAAAGTATCCATTCTTAGATGAGAGATCACTTGTAGGTCATAAAGAACAACTCATAAATGTGTCCATGGACTAAGGCGTGAAGCCCTGGCCGTCCCACAAGCTCTTTTTGGCTTCCTCATGGGCAGCATGATTCTGAGCATTGGCCTGACTCAGGATTCTCAGTTTTCTGTTCTTAGGGGAGATATCTGTAGTCTGGTGGGGGTCAAACTTTCCCAGAATTAAATTTCCAATAAGCATCTCAGTCCAAAAGCTTGGAGCCATTTGCTTCCCTTTCATGGTCCCATGTTCTACCCAAGTGTCTTTACAGTTTCTACTTTGTCCACAGAGGCAGAAAGGTCTTGGGATGACTCTCTCTGTCCCAGGATGGCACCTTTCGGGAAGAAGCACAAGGACTCAGTTACCCACCTGTGCCCCCAACCCTGTCCAATCCCAATTCCCACCCATAGCAGGATTTTCAGGCTGCTTCCCATAGCTGTTTCTTAGTCTCTGCACTGTCCATGATGAATGAGAAAGGTCCCAGGAAGCCACCTTAACAGGCTTTTAGAATTCATCCCTTTTAGGTGCATAGAGCTTGTCTTGTGATCATCTACTCAAAGTTGGTCTAACCTTTGCAGAACCACCATGCCTTGACATTAAATTATTGGAAAATCTGGATGGGGAAACAGAGAATTAACAATTGCCAGCTTTCAACCATGAAAGCAGTAGAAAGGGTTCTGCTACCATAGCAACCATCAGAATTGGACATGGAGTTCTTCTGAGGGCAGGAAAGGTAAAACAAGGAGCAGCTGGTGGGGAGAGTGCGTGAGTTGGTAGATGACCAGTGTATAGGTCTCATGACTGTTTTATGGAACATTTTTCTATTTTTCTGTCACTGTCTGTGCTCTGTGGAGTCTCCCTTTCTCTTCTCTTACTAATTCCTTGAGCACATTCCAAAACTTCCCAACTTGTTTTTTTAAAAACAAAAAATCTTATCTAATACATCTTAAAATTCCCACCTCATATGTCTTCCACACATCTTCTGCATGAGCCCTGTCTTTTCCTAGTCCAGCTTTCCAGATTCCAGAGAGTGGGGGAAAGAATGGTCCATGTCTGGTTCTAGAACAGCTGTTCTCAACCTGTGGGTCACAACCCCTTTGGATTGGTGAGTTCACAGCATTAGGAAAGTTGAGAACGATTGTTCTAGAATAACTTTCCTCTTTTTGATGCCTGATGTCTGTAATATTTGAGGCTGATTGTGGGAGAAAGGGAGATGGGCCTCATAGGGCAGGGGTTTCCCTGCCTGAGGGATGGACTTCTGAGCTAGTACTGACTATTTGGCCTACATCCTCAATGTGGCAGAAACTTGATTTCTGGGAGACACATATCTGAGCTCCTCAGAGAGCTGGCAAGACCTCACCACAGTTTAATTTCCTCATACATTTCAGGTCTATCCATTATTATAACCAGGGAAGAGTTCTACAGAGGCAAAACCCAGCTCTGGACACATCACCACTGTTGTGAGCCATGGACTGTATTAGCTAAGGTAGCCAGCACTGGGGTCCTAGACTGAGGCCCATTTCAGCTCCACTACTCACCTAGCCACTCTGAGCTTCATTTTTCCCATCTATAAAGTGGAGGAAGTGATATTTATATGGTTATAATGACACTGACCTTGGGCTCCATGAAGTTCCGCTACCTGAGTTCAAATCCCAGATCCACTAGTGGGTTCCTGCATGCATAAGGTTAGGTGACTCTTACTTCTGAGACTCAGCTTCCTCATCTGTAACATGAAAATGGTATTTTTAATTTTTTCATAGGGTAGAATTTAATTAATTTCATAGAATTAAATGAGTAATGGTATGGAATAATCTAGAACAGTATGTGAGACAAAGCAAGCACTCAAAATATGTCAGTTACTGTTAAATACACAAGGAAATGCTTAGCTCAGAGCCTGGCTGAGCTGAGAAGGGAATATCAAGTACTGGACACACTGAGGTTGGCACTGATCCTCTCCTTACCCCCTTGCTTGGTTTTAAACATTTACTTGGCCCTCACCAATGCTCTTTCTTCTTGGTATTTGTCAGCTTCCTGTGAACTCAGGACCCTGCACCGGCACAGACAGCACTCTTTCTACTGTGGGAGCCAACCTCATCCACTCCCACAGACAGCTCACTGTGTATCCAGAGAGTAGAGCTCCATGCACCCTGTGATCATACTGAAGGCTTCCTCAGCAGATTTCCTTCTTATCTGAGTGCGTAGACTTACCCAGTCACTGGTATCCCTACCTTACCTGCCATGTGGGATCAGGCACGCATCTTAGGCCAACTGATTTGTCAGCTGCCAGTCTTGTACTTTGAGGGTTTTTTCTAGTGTGGATGTGAATTAATACCTCCTCACCCACATTCTTGCATTCAGACTCCCTTGAGACCAAGAGATGTAATAGCCTCTCCGTGGTCTGAACCACACCTACCAATACAGCCTTTTCTCCCCTGGGCACATTAAAAACAAATTACAGATAGCAGAGACATTACACTCACCATATCTCCAGGCCTTCACAAATGCTCCCCCTCCCTTTGCTGGAAACATCCCTGTGCTGGGCACCTCCATCCCTGCCATTCCCCGACTCCTGAGGAACCATGTTTATCTTCAGAAGTTGCCCTCCCTGGAACTGCTTCGGAGTGTTGCCCATCCGTTCGTTCCTCTCACAGTTAGGAAGACGCTCCTCACTGACCCTTCCACATGTGTGGTTGACACCTATTACTATTATGTTTGACTTATCTTTATTTTCTCTTCTGGACTGTGAATTTCTTAGAGGCAGATATTTCATGTTATATAACTCTGTATGCCTACTACAAAGTTTACAGCGACATACTTTTGCAGAATAGGAACTAAGCAAAACATTAAATGCTGAATAAATTTTCAAGATGGCTGCCTCAGGTTGTTCTATTGACTTATAGCTCAAATGACAAAAAGTAAACAAAAATCAAAAAAGAAATTGATCTCCTCCATGTAAGTCATTATTATGCTCTGGATACACAGAACAAGCAAATTGAGTTCTCCAGTTGTAGAGAGGATTCTGGGAAGGAGTACAAATCTAGACAGAAATTTCTATCTTAAACAATAAAAACTCCTACCAGATGCCATCCTAACCATTATCACCATCTAGCCTGTGAGAAGTTCTTTACCAATCTTTTGGTACCAATCTGTACCAATCTTTTTTTCTACACTATACTCATGTCAAAATGATATAATCTTATTAAGAAAAGAACAGAAACCACAGACGCTCAGACACACCTAAGCAGCACCAGAAATATTTTTGAATGAATGAGGCACTAATATTTTTTTATTTCCTACCCAAGGACCTTTACAAAGAATGCCCCTATATTCTCATGCTTCCTCACAAGAGCCTTCCAATGAGGTGTCTTTCTTCCACCTCACACATGTTCAATGCACACACTTAGTTCTGCTATTGTTGGAATGCCCTCTCCAAAAATTGCCCCCTTTCCCTCAAATGCAACAAAAACAACTTCAGAGAAAATGTACTTTTTATATACAACCCCATGAAATAAACATTTTCATGATTTCTATTTTTATAGATATAGAAACTGAAGTTCATAGAAGAAAAAAGTTTTTTAAGTTTAAACAACAAGTTAGTAGAGAGATAATGTTGAACAGAATGGTAATTATGTGGATGAACTTTGGAATCTGATGACCCTAGGATCTAATTCTACTTTTCTATTTATTAGTTAAGTGACCTTGGGCAACTTAATTTGCTTTCCTGAGCTTTCGTTTCTTTAGGTACAAAGATGGTCACTTAAGTAAAAGTTAATTGGTTGTCTATGTAAAGCATCTAGCAGAGGTATTAAAGAAGCACCTGAAAAAACAGTAGAGAAATGGTAGGTATAGGAACATTCAAGCAGAATTTCTAGAGATTAAAAAAATATATAATATTCAAAATGAATGTACTGGATGACAGGATTAACACAGATTAGAAACTGAAGAAGAAAATATAATAAACTTGAAAACATGGCCATAGGAACAACATAAAACAAACAAAAAAAAAGATAACAATAAATTAACAGACTATCAGGAAGCTGGGAGACAGCATCAAGCAATCATATAATACAATATGTACATTTGTGATTCCACAGAAGACATACTTGAATACATAACGATAAATAAATGTGCAGATGTGAAGAAAACTACAATTGCACACTTTTAAGAGGTCATCAAACTACAAATCAAATAAATGCAAAGAAAACCACATGAAGATACGTCAGAGTCAAGTTGCTAAAAACCAGATGACGTGGTGCATAATGCAAGGGTACATGTTGGATCTATTAGTATAGAGTGTAAATGTCTTAACACAATAATTAAGTAAACAAGGTGAGGTATGTATTAACCAGTGTGATGTAAGTTTTCCTAATTCTATATGAAATCAGTACATTGTACCCCATAAATGCATTAATGTATACATAAATCTATGTGTTTATGATTTAATTTTTTTAAAAAAGAAAGAAAACCAGATGATGGAACAGGGAGCCTGAACTCCTAACCCTGCCCAGCAGTGACAAGGAGCCATGTGCCCCTTGGATGTTAACAGAGGCCAGGTGGAAAAACTGGACTTTTATCTTCACCTGATGGCAATGAGGCAGTACCCTCCTTACCCCACCAGTAGAAGCTTGTTAAAACAAAAGGTTGAAAAGTCTTATGATAAAAACACCCCAAATGTCTAGATTTCAATTAAAAAATCATAGCCTACCAAGAACTAAAAAAATTTCACCATGAAGGAAAAGAAAACAATGGATTTTGAAACCAAGAAGATATAGATGTTGGAATTATTTGACAAGGATAAAATTCTTGAAATGCCAATTACAAACACAAATTAAAAATGAAAAATAGGAACTTTCAGCGAAAAAGTGAGAGTAATGAAATAGGATACATAAAAAAGAACAAAATGGAAATTTAAAACTAAAAAACAACTTAAATAAGAAGCTCTCAATGAATGAGATTGACAGTAGAATAGAAAGGATAGAGGAAAGAAACAGTGAACTTGAAGGTAAACCAATAGAAATCACCTAATATAAGAAACAAAAAAAGGAAAACAAATAGAAACAGACCCTCAAGAGTATGAGGAGATATAAAAAGTTCTAACCTTAGTATCCTTGAAGTCTCAGAAAAAGAAAATGTAAGGCTAAAAAAAAGTCAAGAAAATAATGGCTGAAAAATTCCAAAATTTAAAAAAAAAAAAAAAGAAAGAACTGACCCAAAACCTACAGATTCAAGAAGCTGAGTGAAACCCCAACAAAATAAAATCACAGAAATCATTTCAAGACACATCATAGTCAAACTTCTTGAAACTAAAGACAAAGAAAATGTCTGGAGACATTTGACATTATAGTAAAACTTCTCAAAACTAAAGACAAAGAAAATGTCTGTCAAAGAAAATGGAGAGCTCGTGTTTGTTCACGGATTAGAAAATTCCGTATAATATAGATGTTAACCTTCACCACATTGGTATATATGTTTAATACAATTGCTATCAAAATCTCAGAGAATTTTCTTATAGATTTGTGATTATTCTGAAGTTTATATGAGAAGGCAAATGATCTATATGAAAGCAACAAGAGAAAAATGACATATTACCTGCAGAGAAAAAGCAATTAAAATGCCATTGAATTTCTAGTTGAGAAGAAAGTGGTACACCTTTTTTTAAGGGCTGAATGAAAAAAATATTTAAAAACAAAATTCTATATCTAGAGAAAATATCCTTCAGAAATGAAGGATTAATCAAGGCATTTGGAGATGAAGGAATTCTAATAGAATTTGTTACAAGCAGACCTCCCCTAAAAGAATGGCTAAAGAAAATTATCACACATAATGGAAATTATAAAAGAAAGAATCTGGGAACATCAGAAAAAATGAACGAATGGTATGACATGGGGTCTATGTAGAAAATCCCATATATCTATTAAAAATTCTGAACCTAAGAAGGGAGGTCAGCAAGAATGCAGGACAAAAGGTCAAAATACCAAAAAGCAAACGAGCAATTGTATTTCTATAAAGTAACAACAGTTATGTAGAAATAATTTGATCTTTGACAAGCCAATTAAGAACATTCAGTGGGGTACAGATTCCCTATTTAACAAATGGTGCTGGGTGAACTGGCTGGCGACCTGTAGAAGACTGAAACTGGACCCATACCTTTCACCATTAACCAAGATAGACT